>OU015498.1:60361552-60423844 GCA_907164885.2 Dolomedes plantarius
TATGTTTCACTTTAACACATACATCCAGCAATAAATATTAAGCTATTGATATTTTCAAAATTTCTCAAAACTTAATTAGGAAGAAAATTTTACGGCAGTCAAATTGCACTGATAAGAATGAACGGAAACAGCACCTGAGAGAAGAAAAGTTTTATTCTTCAGCATTTTGTTATTTATCTAAGTTTTGTAATGATCCCAATTCTGCGTTTGATAATTTTTTTATTTATTTATTTATTTTAACGGATATGCAAACTGGATATATCATTTAATATAGAAAACCTGCTCTGACAGGAGGCAAAACGCATTTGCCTAATTTTTTCTACTTGTCAAAAATACGATGAGCTGGTTTCCTTATACGATACAAAGTCGTGTGTTTCTTGATAGATTCAGATGCTATAATTAATGATCAGAACTTGCATAAATGTATAAAAAAAGTACTTCGTTCTCGATTACAATTTATGCACCACACGGAATATATTCTCTTTCGAGAATTTTTAAATAAGACACACAATATTTTGCTAAATATTCACGAAAATGGTAGAAGAATTAAAGTAATGACACCGCGGTGGAATTAAAATTAAAGAGTTTATTCGTTTACACACATTCAGTCAAGAGACAATAACATAATAATGAATACATAGTATAATGAATTTTTAACGCGTGAAGGAGGATAAATCAGCTGAGAGCTATATTTATAACAATAATAATTAAAATACCAGTAAAATGTCAATTTTATGAGGGAATACACACACGAATTTGAATGAAGATATAGCAATAGTCAAAAATGTTCCTTATTTAAACAGTTTATTCTTCCCTAAGTAAATGAATTATTTTACTTTGCCCCCGAATCATGACGCAAGTACAAGATAACCCATTAAATATTAGAGAATTGGCTATTCTAAACAAGTTTGACATCTTTATGACTAATTGTATTGCTTTAATTTTGGGAGGGGTGCAAAACGAACATTTTCGCATTACGGTGCCAGTTATTTACGAGCATCAAACGACTATATACGTTAACAAAAAGTTATTAAAAACAAGATGTGTTTTTACGAGAACAGATGACGTGATTTTTCTCAATACATTCTCTTGAAAACTCGAGTACGAAATAATAGGTGCTGTCTGAAAAATCTTGGATTGTACGAGGTCCTGCGGATATATTTCTAGAGAAGTAAACATACGATACGACCAACAACATATTTAAAATTGGGGAGAAATTTTCCCTATTAAGTTTTTTTTTTTTAATAAATAAAAAAATTATTTTAGGATACGTAAAAAATAATGGGATTGCAAATACAGAGATTATTGTTTTTATGGGTCTCTCACGAATCCAATTTATTCCTTCGACGGAACACTGAAACACACTAATGAAATGCCTATTAAAAAACATACTGAAGTATGTTGGGTGGGCGAGAACACTCACGTAATTACTAATAAATGACACGGGAAAAATAAAGGAAAAATGAAACGATGTTTCAAATACGAGTTAGTTAACTTGCATATAAATTTCTCATTTGGAATTATTTTTCTCCCTGATTCAAGGTCAAGGTGAACGATGGAATCAGCTGTATCAGAAGTATAATAACAAGGACGAAATCATAAATTTGTCTTTCGATTCAGAGAAATTAAAAAATACAAAAATTTTTGTTGTTAATTATATCCGTTGAATGGAGTTAGTTGTTTCTAATTTCCCCCTCTTGTTCAATAAGCTTACACATGTAAGCCTTGCGAGACATTAAAATAAAAAGCTTAAAATTAGGTTACATCATATCACTCGACTGCCACAACTCCGAGTAGGTAACACCAGAAATAAACATGTTTACACCATCTTAGAACGGTGCGAGTGCCATTATTAAACTTTCTTCGACCTTAAAAACAAAATAGAACTCATTTTAAAAGCAGGGATTGTGCAAAAGTAGAGTAACAGAGTGCGCAAAGAACGGAAAGGCCTTCTCTTAACCCACAAGGGATATATTTATTTTTTTATTTTTAATTTATATTCATGTTGCAATCTCGGCTGAGAAATATTCACAAGGTCCTTTTGTTCCCCACCTCTTTTCTAAGTGAGATCTAACCACAGGCGCGAAAAATTATGGGCACCGCTCCAAATAGCACTGCTGTTTTCTCCTCCGCCCAACCCCCTTTTAAACTCTCTGCTTCATAATTCTCTCTTTTGAAACATTTTCTGTGCATGATGGATCACAAAACTTTAGGTATTATATTTTTTTAACAGAAAAAGAATTGTGAAAGCAGGAAGCATTTTTTCCCCCTACAAACTTAAAATTAAATGGAAAGGAAAATTCATTTTTGTTATTTAGAAAATGCAGAATTAACTAACTGTAAAGGGTGCAGTGTCCCTACGAAAGCTTTTTTCATTAAATGCGGTACTCATTTTTTTAACACGCATAAATAAAAAGGCGATAAAAGTGAGAAGTTAACAACCTATGGCATCGCTGAAATACAGTATTAATGAAACTCGATTCAAAATAAATCCAACAGAAACTACACCGCAGAGATATAACTATATAAACTCCTATAATAAAAAATATTCGTACATGAAAAATAGCTCAACACAGTTGTAAGTAAGTGAAAAAACGGAACTTATGCAAGTAATTAGAATAGGAATATGCTATTACAAGCTAGTCTGTTATAAATGTGGCAAAGCAATTTGCAGAACACTAGGAATTTTAATAAATGCGGCCCTGAATATATAGTTTAGCATCCTCATATTTAACAGCAATTAAGCATGGAAAAAAGAGATTTACTTGGACTTACTCAAAATTATGAAACGCGACAACCAAATGCTGCTTCTCCAACGCCCTCTCACTTTATACAAGGCAAACGCCCAACTTTCACAGCAAACAACGTGATTATAAGTGCAGGATCAAGATATTAGTAGTTTATACCCTCTGCTATACGAGAAAGAAGGATATCAATTACTATTCACGCCTCAGTCCTATTCTGAGTTAATAAGCCTACAGAAAAGTGCTGTCCTTTATAAAAGGAGTCATGAGAAAAAAAAATAAATAAAACATGAAAAGATCAGTACATTTAGGCTTTGAATGTACTCAGACAATTTTAATAATGGAGTATAGGATCAGGACTGCACTTACTACCTTCTCAAACAACCTTTTTATAGTACACATTACTGCTTTCACGTTTAAGAGCTAACTAGTTGGTAACCGTCAAAACATGACGGCTTGATAGTAAATAAATGTACTAATACACAAATTATACTCAACACAACATTGCTAAATGTTGAAAATCATAATGCGTAGAAACAAATTAATGTGTTTAAGCGGCCTCGTGCTTAATGAGTATCTAAATCCAGATTTAAAACTGTCAATGAACATGCGCAGAAAGCAATTTTATTTTATATAGTAATTTATCGCTAAATAAACAATTTCCATCAGGTTTTTAATCTTATATTTCACAAACATAATTATTATCAAAATAAAAATGGCAGAGAGTTTTAGACTCCTAGGAATAAACGTGTTTATCAGTAAAACATGTCACTGCGCAAGCGCAGAAATGTATTTTTAGTTGTAAATTATTGCTCATTAATAGAAATTGAGGTTACAAAATCCAAATTTGGCAAATCTACAGATTACAATCTTTCGTTTAAGACCAAAATGAAGTAAATTGATGTAGTAGTTTTCTCTTGCGGACTGCCCAAAAAGTCAGCTTAGCAACTTAAATATATAGATGTTTTTATTTTTTACCAATTATTAGTTTAAATAATTAAAAGGTAGCTTAAACAAAATGGCATCGTAATAATCTGTTGAACTATTCGCAACATCGATGGAGGAGTCTACTGAAGTTTTATAGATTTCAGTCGAGACTACAGACAAATATCGATTAACCGTTGTCATGCTGAAATATACACCAGTCCCTTTATATTTCGCGCGTTTACCCTCTCATTTGGAGTAATCTCATGACAGTGCAATCGTACTTAACGGAAAACAACGAACGCAAAACGCGATATTGCAATAAAGGTTGATACTCTTCCTTCCTAAGAATAGATTACTAAATCGAAGGACTACTGCACTTTGCTGAATCATATCAAGATGTAAATCTTTCTATACGAGCGTATACCCAGAATTAATACGTTGCCATATTTCGCTTATGTAGGAGCGACTTCTCACATGGTCACGCATACACTGAGGACTCGAACCGGTCAGGAGTATTGATTACTTGAACACAAGTCCATTACTGACCATACAACTAAGAGTAAAGTATAACCTCAACGCATATATTTTAACACCTTCATATATGATCATTTAACTTAAAAGTTTTCTAAGGAATAGGTCATGATCTAAAAAGTTTGCAAGTCCTCCACCCCGAAACTTGGAGCAATCAAGAAATTCCTTTAAACCTATGAATGTAAGCGTTATGCACTGACACCTGAAAATGCTGCCAGTTAGTTAATATTTAAAGCATCTGGATATTAACAACTCTTATTTACAAAATCAAAACGCCCATATTTTCTTCATTCATCCTCACAAAAAGAGAATTTAAGTAAATTTTAGAAATCATAAAATGTATCTAGAGGGTGGGGAAAACAGGAACCTTATTAATTATAACCTAAGTTTATGTTGTATACTCAAATTCCACTTAAATTCCTACATTAAGTAATAAAGCTGAAATAAAAAATTAAGATTACTTTTTAATTTATTATTATTCTTAAAATACAATTGAGTTTTCCTGTAATAAAATATTACTGGATAACAAATTTTCACAATAGTAAATATTTTTATACCAGGCAAAAAGGGAGACTTCTAAGGAGTGTAAATGTATTGTTCTTAATAAAAACAATTTTTTTTTTTTTTTAGTATGAAACTTTTCTAAGATGAATTTATAAAATAAAACTTAATTCACCGGCTGATATTCATATTCACTCTCACTCAATGAGAAGAGACACTCACAGTCGTTATAATAGCAACCTCTTCGTTACTTTATATCTTCGTTTATTATATCAAATTCCAGACTTACGCTGGGTTAGGTTTGGTTTGGATTGGAGCACTACGGTCATTTTTTAATTCCAGATTCAGAGAAATGAAAAACGCGGCCAAGTTACTTGAGCACGAAATAAAGTTTTTGAGTCCTGAAAGATGGCGATAATTTTCGACATTTTGCAACATTAAATTGAGAAATCTACTTTGTAATAAATGCCCGCTTTCCTCATTTTAATACACTAAAATACTAAGGTATGTTTTTGAAGAGTAGCACGATAATATTGTCGATAAATTTCTATCAATGCAGAAAAAAAATACTCTTTTAGCTCATAATATAAATTAGCCACAACCCAACAAAAGAAGGCGAGCCCATGCGAAATGCGATTGAAAGAACGAACCAAGAGACCAGTCCATTCACGTAATTCTAGGCAGACAAGGGCAAACTCCACTGATTGATCGAGGACACGAACAGCAGAAGGAGGGAGGAAGGGAGGGCGGCAGAGGAAACTTCTATCGATTTTTTGAAAAGGGCAGCACCCGATGGGTTAGAAGTGACGTAACACACAGAGAGCCACGTGAGAGTGAGTTGAATGTAATGTGAGCTTAACGTCGTTGCAGCGGCAGGTGTCTAATGCTGAGCTTCAAAATGTCTTCTTAATGCATATCAGGATATGCGCTGGTAATGATCAAATTATATAAACGTAAAGTTTAATAACGATGTCATTAAAACTATATTAAGTCAGCATGGTGGAAATTAAATATTCTTACCTCCTCCTATTTTTCAGCATTTTTTTTTTGGTTATAAAAACTTGCAAAATCATACCCCCAAATGTTTTATATTTAACCACACTACCTCTCCTTATGGCATACCTGAGGCACAAACCAAATCTTAAGTTTAAACAAGTATTACACGAAATCAGGTGTTCCAGTGGTCTGAGAGTACGCACAGTACGTCATTTCCATGCAAAGGGAAAAGTTTCAATTTCAAATGGAGTGGTATCACCTGAATCTCCGAAAAGATTGCACCTTGATCATTGAAAATTTAGTTTAAATACGAGTATTTCATGCATAAAACGTAATAAATTTTTGACTGAACTTCAAAATAACTACGAGTTTCCTTAATGTTATGTATGTCCACTAGTTTGGAAATCTGAGATCACGTAACTTCCGGCTAAGTCTTGAATAAAGCAACTGTGCTACTGCAAAAAAACCCACTACAGAGGTCTCTCTTCGGTAAATTCTGATAACCCACTCTGGTCAATTTTACTCTAAAACTTATTTGAATAATAGGGGATAGAGAACTTTCTACCTTCCCATATTAAAACGATTGTTATGCTTTCAGAAGCATTTAACATAACACTCTCATTTTGACATTTTCATATTACAAGTTCCTATGACGCCTGAAAAAAAATGCCAAAATGAGAGGAATGAAAAAGGAAGCAGAGTATTTTAAACCTTTATTACAGCATCGCGTTGAGCGTGCGTTGTTTCCGGTTGATACAATTGCACTGTCATGGGATGACTCAGAGCTAAAGCTTTCAGAATATTACATCAGTATTATTCAAACGCGTTACTTCCGGGTATTTTAAAATGAAAAACGATTAAGACATGCCTCCAGCCGATAATGAACAACAATCTTCAAAAATATCGGTTTTTGCAGTTTATTAAACACTCCAAGACAAAATTTCAATATGCATGACAGCAGATTGCCCAATATAAAACTAAATAAATATTCAAAACAAACTATCGCGGGAACTAGAAACAAAAATAAAATCGCACAACCAAGACAAAGAAAAATTTTGCAGGCGATTTCCGACATAGTTATTTGATTTCACTCTTTCACACACACACACGCTCATTTAAAATCGGTTTAGAAGTTTAAAAATACTTTAAAGTAGGAGTTGGCTTTAATTTTATTAACTACTAATTCAGCAGTTGCTTTTACGGGTGAGAAGTTCCTTATACGTTACCTAGTAAATTTCTAGTGTGTTACCACAAGATTTCCCAATTCCTCCCGATAACATGTCTCTAAACTTTACATTGCCTTAGGTGTCATATCATTCCTAGGAGCGAGAAAGCTACAAGTAATCTCAAATTAGAATTGAAACTAAATATATAATATTTTTGTGAAGAACATAAAATCAAAAACGCAATTCTGATAGAAAAACGTGTGGAGGTCACTTTGCAAGTCCTGGATTACACCTGCCTATGTCGTTTTAATGAATGTCAAGTTTCTCATAAAAACTGCAACGATATGCAGCATCTTTTCTGCTTTAAAAACCTCTCAATTATAAAATATTTTTACTAGTAACATAGTCGTGTACCAGAACTGTAATTTTTCTTTCTTTTGTGTATGTAGGTGCTTACTCAAGTATAAAGTATATTGCTACTAAACATGTTTTCAGCAATTCAGCAATCCAGTTTACGGATTTACTAATCTGTCCAGCGTAAGCTTTCAACTGACCCTCGATCCAGAAAGGTTGAAGACCCCCCTCCCCAACACACACACACACCGTGTGAGATAAGGGTGATGGACATATTTAACTGAGGTTAAAATTTGACCTGGACTCAACTTCCAAAAATTAAATCAATGTATGACGAAAACATCGCTAAATTACTTAAGTTCTTTTTTACCGTCATTACGAAAAAGCTCAAACTCAGGACTATTACAAAATCGTGATTGGTTTTTCTGCACGCTACATAGATAGCGCAAAAATAGAATTTTTTTCCAGAATTGGACCTATATTTAGAAACATACATGTCTAGACGAAGAGCATACTGCCTACGAATAGAATGGTTTCCGTAGAAAAATTATCCCGTGGGGATAGAAACGCTCCACGAGAGTTCGACCTCTTCGCAACTGTCATCCACCGCCCGTTTTGACGTGTGTTTAAAAAAAAGGGGGGGGGGGGCAGCAACCATGTTGCATAGTCTTTCAGAAACACCCATAATATAGCCAAATTTCCATATTCTACGGCACTAACATTAACACCGTCCTGCGTCAATGCTAATGCATTCTGGTATTACTAGACAGCGGTATAATGAAGAATAATTCAAATTAATGCCAAAAGTTAATGTACAATGCCAATTACAGTGATGTGATATTTCGCAATGTCTATTTAGGGTGAAGCCCTACTACTTACTCCCTTGTCGAACTTCAATTTAACTGATATCAAGGGTTTGGCAAAAATATTCTTCGTATTGAATTCGTCAAATCGAGGTTGTTGTGAAGAGAAACAGCCAAAATCCATTTAGGGCGAAGTAGCATTCACTTACCAGCGATACTATTATCACATTTTTGTTTATCTGACTAAATACAATATTACCAATTTAAGAAAATCGGAACATTTTTCAGCAAAGCAAATAACAATACTTTCAAAGTATTTCAGTAAATTTTTTAATGGAACACTGCTGATAATTCTCCCAAAAACTGCACACATATGGTAAGTTTCAGTTAATTTATTCATTCATTCAATCAATCAAACAACCAACCAACCTCTCCCCCCCCCCCACACACACACACACACACACTCACACACATATCAAACAAACAAACAAACAAGGGAATCAACAGCTGCAAGTCATGTTTAAGATTCTTTATGCATTGTAAAACGTAGTGAAAAGGATAAGAAATAAGAAAAGGGTCAGCTATAAAAATTGTATATGCAGAGGAAGGGTAGATTCAGGATTTAGCCGGTTATCGTGGTCAGCATAAGAAAAAGGCCTTTTACATAAGTTTAAAAGATTGTTAGAAAAGGAAATGTACGCAATAAAAATATATTTATGGTAAAGAGGGGGAAATGTTGGAGAATAGCGCGGTATCCTTTGACTTAGTAACCGATGACTTAGCCTCATAAGAAAGGCCCAGTAGTAAGTTAGAATCGCGGTAAGTTAAAAGACCGCTCCCATAATGAAGCCCTTCGGTGAAAGAGTTGCGTAACAGACGAGGGTCAGTCGGAAAGGCCTCCTAGAATAAGGAATAAGAATTGAAAGGAATTTGGGCCACAGTATTATTGAGTTATAGAAAAGTTAGAAGGGGATTTAAGAAAAATAAAATATAAGAAAAATGTAGGAAGGAAAAGGAGGGAAATGTAAAAGATAAGTATAGGTCTAATGAGAAGTGTGAATTTAATAAAAGAGAAATATTATAGCCACTAGAAAAAGGTTTTAAGACGTAGGTGGAGTTTATATGGAGAAAATATTATGATTGGAAGGTAGAAACATATATGGAAAAAGTTGTGATTAGTATTAAAAGAGAGGGAGAGATAGAGAGATCAGATTAGGAGATATAGAGGTGTGCAGAGAGCTCGGGCCTGCAGGCTCGATTAACCAGCTCTGTGGTGAGACTTTCGAGTCCGCCCTGCAACTACATTGAAGCCGCGAGGTCATCTGAGCCAAGCCGATTTTGGGGTAAGTCAGTCTTCACATCTTCGGTTGAAGGACAGTACTCTTTTTTTTAGATTTAGATTTAAATTAAAATATCCCTTTAAATGATACAGACCTACTAGGGTGAGGACCCACATTAATATTTAAGAATATTAATCATTTCAGCAGATTATTAATTATACATGTGGCTATGAGAATAGTAAATCAATTTTAATACTGTATAATTTAACTGTTTATTTGTGTTATAAATATTTTATTGTTAATTGTAAATATTGGTCCTCATCATTTTATAAGCATTTAAGTTGTGTATCTTTTCTACAGTGTTTACATGCTGGGTTAAAACGAACCTGGGTAATCAGTAATGAGTAATTAGTAATTGTTAATCGACCCTGTTAATATTTTAATGTTAAAATAATTAAAACCTTTAATCGGCATATTTCCACCCAGCACTCAGTACAATCAAACGAGAACGTTTTATCGATTGATCGATATCACCCTCACTTTCAAAACCTTTTCTTCATTTAGATTTTTTGCACCTTCTATCCTCTTTGAAAAATCTGTAATTTTGGTTTATTTGCTGTTTCTTACAAGGTCATTGAATATTCACGGTATGGAGGGGTAGACAACTTTGCAGCTCCCTTTTGAATTTTCGGCTTCTTTCAGTGGAAGGGTGTGCATTCAGGAAAAACAACTAAAGATTTTCAGCTAAGCTTAGGCCTTGTAATTTTATAGAGTTATAAATGAATAAATTATAATTTGCTTATACATTTCCATGTAAAGCCACTGTAGTTCATTATTCCTTTCAGTCATTATTTTAGGGAAATTTAGTTTTAAAATGTATTAAACAAAAATCATGTTATCTAGTGTTAGTACAGTGTTGTACAAAGGTTTTCGCAATTTATCCTATCGTGTTAGAGCGAAACCATAAGATGCCATGCTGTAGGAGGGCTACCTGTATTTCATTAAAGGTTAACAAATGAAATTCAAACCTGAATACTGCAAGAATATTGCAGTTTTGATATTGTTATTAGTCCAGCAAGTAGTGCAGGAGGAAAAAAAGATAGTAAAAATATTAGAACAATCAATAGCACGCACTTTTTTTTTAATATGAGTTAACGTCCGCTACAAAAGATGAAAGGAGGTTTGAATTACTTACATCCAAACTGAGATGATTAGTTTATATGAAAAATTTCAAAATATTTTAACTATGCGCACGTAAAAGGGAAGTTAGTATAAAGCTTGAATTTTAAGTAATGTCAATAACATTTATGTGTCATACAACAAAACTCAGAAAAATCTGCAAATTAAATCATGCATTAAAAAAAAGAAAATTTAGGCAGTTATAAAATGTTTCTTATATGTCTAAATTGATGAATAGCAGCAGGAAAATCCTTTTACCCGATTTTAAAAAAATAAAAAATCAATATCCAGACTAAACGAAATAATGTAATTATACTTTGGCATTCTGTATTGACTTAACACCATCTAATCCCCGCTAAACGAAATTGAAGTGAAAATAAATTTTTTTTATAGGTTGGTTGGTTGAGAGAGCACTACGGTCATTTGTTTCAAAACGATCGTTTACATAGAGATTACATTTAAAACAGAACAACAAAAACACATACCAAAATTCTTATGCAATATTAGTACTCAACTAAACAACTTTTTTTAAACAAATGAGAGACAAACGATTGAAAAGTTTATAAAAAGACATTTCATTTCATACACGAATAGTAAGCCCGCCTCAACGTAAAGCGTGTATTTTCCCCTGAAATATTTGCCACGCGTCGAATGGAAACTTAATTTAATATAAGGCTTCTGTACTAAATTAAATGCGAAACGTTTGAAAGGGAAGCCACACTAAGGTTACAAATCATACCTATTTATTTTGCGCCAAAACACAAATAAATGACTTCCGCATTACATTATCCAAGGACAGGAAAAGTAACACCGGATTTTGACAGTTTCGACTGAGGTGCAATAGCGTTTATACGTAACAAATAAAATAATTAAATTGTTACAGGAATAAGTACAAACTCAATTTTTAACAGCCGTAACCAGACCTGTCGAAGACTGACATGCATTTCTGTACACAAACAGATACTACAAAAGGAATATCAAATGAAACATAGATGGGCTATCGTTTATTACTAACGACATTAATAATTTCGCTAGTTACGTTAAAATGACAAGAGCTACGTAACGAGCCTTGTGAGGCGATTTTTGTGGCGGCATTGTCGAAAGCGACTACAGTGGAATCTCGATCTATCGTTTTTCAAGGGACCGATTGAAATGAACGATTAATGCGGGAAAACGATAGATGCGGAAACATAACAAATCAATATGATCGTTGGGACTAGATAAAATGAACGACACATACGGAAAAACGATGGATCCGAAAACCATCGATCGAGATTCCACTGTATATGCCGTTACTTGTGAGCCTATCCGGGTGTCAACTTTTAATATGCTTTGCATAAGATAAAGATGACCCATAGACTTGCCAGGTGGGAACGATGGTCGTACGGACACCTGTTAGTAAAGTAACACCTGTTTACACACCGTTCTACACCAGAGAAAGAATCAGTCGAATTCAAGGTCAGCTCGTCTAAGTAACTAGTTTATCCAACTCCGTGTGAGTTTCATTATGTTAAGATTATCCACGTTGTTTCTGATCGCTATTGAAATTAAAATACCAATATACTAATATTTGTTAAATTTATATACAATAGAATTGTCCTCTTTCAGTATATAAACCACTAAACATAGTGACAGCATGAAAAGTAGTCTACTGAACATAGATGCATAATTTTACTCGTGGACCGTAATTGGTTGTTATTTTAAAAAGAAATGTACTTTCAGAACAACCCTCGAATTTTGACAATTTTATAAAGATTAAAACAGTACACAAAATGAATTTCAAACTGTAATCTCACCTCTAACACTGAAAAGGTAAACGAACAATAAAAACGCCTCTTGGGGTACAAAACCTCAAAATACATGCGAAATTTGTTGTCTAAATTAGGAAAGTAATCCAGTACGGAAAATTTAATGCAATTCATTATGAATCGGAGAGTAAAAGATCAATAGTAAATCATTGTGGCAGATACATAAAAACACTCCCGTGGTATGAACTCTAAAATTTTTTAACTTAAAAAAAAAAAATTTTACAGAGTCGCAAGGTTACAATATGTCTGAGAAAGGATTATTTGGGGGGGTGGGGGGGAAGATGACGAGAGAACAAATTTTTAGTCTTAGAATAATTTAATCTCAAACTTTAAGCTGGAACCCAGACTATCATCAACGTTAAATCAGTGTGCTCCATCGCTTTATCGTTTAATCTTTCGACAGCCATGAGGAAAGAAAGAAAAATCAAAACCTGGAAATACATATACAACTATTCTCTCCCTCGTGTCTGACTTTTCTAGTCAAATCCATAATGATGAGTCCGATAAAAAAAGAAAAAAGTAAATGTATGATCTTTTGTTCTGGACTGAAGGATTTCACTGTGCCACATAGAGGACATTACCCTTATTTACGCATAAGCGAGCGTATTATTTTGTTATTCATTCTTTTTCTTTCTTATGCATTCTTCCACAACCAAGTGCGTTTCGCGACAGTGCAAGCTGGAAAAGGGAGATGGTAGGAAAAATATGGCATTTTTTTCTTCTAGATTTCTACTCCAAATCAGGTTACGGATGCCAAACTGACAAGCGGATTACGGAAATAAGCAAATGAAGCAGAAAATTCGCTAAAATGGAGAGTAACTAGAGAAATGATCGTAAAAAGATAACTTCTTTTTATGTGAAATTTCTGAAACTAATGGGAAACAATATACTGTTGGAAAATTTAACAAGGTAAATAAAGATTCAGGCGAGTTTTTCTTTACAGTAAATGACACACTTAAATAATCAAAGTTCTTGGTTCTGAACGAACGAATATTTCACAATCAAAATTATTCCCGATTTTATTATTTAAATCTAGAATTTCTACGAGATTCAGAGTGTGTGCGTGTACGCGTTGATTGTTTTACCTAATTAAACATTTCAAAGTTTTCCCGACAGCATGTTTCAGGGATAATGAGAGAAAACCACAAACAAATTTGCTATTTCAACAAACGGGCAGACAAAACTATAATGGCAAAGGATGCCAATATTTCATTGCACAGTGAGGTTTTTGGATTTCCTCCTCTTTCAAAGCCCCTTAACTTTTATGGACATCTTTTATAATAGATGTTTTATGTATAATGGAAGATAACTATTCAGCCGCATATTTAAGAAATTACGAAGAAAAAGTGCTTAATAATAACAACAAATGTAAAAGAAGGCAGTCAGAAATGGCTACTGGAATGATTAGTTAGATGAGAACTGAAAGATTGTAATTCTATTAGCTGCGGTTATTTAAATACGGTGTATGTTAATTTGGGGGGAGGGGGGAATTAGAAGAGTCAAAGCATGAAATAAAAATCTGCGCATAGATTGTAAGCGTACAACACCGATTTTAGACAAAAAAACTTAATTGAATATATTAGAATAAGATACTTGAAGCAGAGATATGCAGAAACTCTTGTTACTAATCAACGGCAGTAAGAAAAATAACTTAGTACTTCCGACGATAAAATGCTTTCATATACTCTGAAAAAATTTAATTCTTTCAGATGCTTTGCGAGTCGTTCGATGAAATCTTTCTGCATTAATAAATTCTAGGGATACATATACAATAAAGCAGCATCGTAGGTGTCAATTAGGAGATACTAATTATTCTAAATAGGTCGTAAAATTAGTGAAAAGAGTTTTTGAGAAAGGGTGCTAATTTTGAAGTTCGTAATCCCCGTCCGTCCAAGAGGGCGATTAATTTGCGGAAAGTTGATGGCAACTTGTACTTTGCTGAGGTCAACCACCTCTCGTTCGAAGCAGCAGGTTCGTCGCGAGGCGATTAAAGAAAAATTCAAAAACTAGAGTCCCACAACTTGCAGTAAACTAGAAGACTGTGGACTTAATGCAATAGTTAAGAAAAATCCAAAATGCGAGCAAGAAAATTTTTAGCCAAGCAGCTTTGGTCTGGGTGGTAGAAAGATGGTACGGATGAAACGATACAGTCAGACGCATAACACGAAATTAATTCGAAAAATGAATAAAACAGTTGCATGCGGATTAGGTTCCACACTATTTTGTGGATGGACAAGAGCATTCGACTGGTAGTAATTTAGTCTCAAATTATGAATCAATAGGTCTACATCAATGTTTAAAAAATAATTTACTCCCCATAATTTATTATACCTTACCAATTAAGCCGCTATTATTGGGGTGTCGTTATCGTGCAAATGAAAATTGATAATTAGATTATGCATATACATTGCAACGATGACACCCGAAACCATACAGCCGTAATTATGCAGCTAAGGCTGTTATAAAACACTCCGAAATTTATAATATCCAACACATACATCCTTCTAAACACTTATAATAATCTCTTCATGAAAAAAACTTAAGATTCAATACGATTTCCAACAAAGACATTAAGTTCTTCTCTATATGAATACTCTAGTACGTTGTTAGGTAGTATCAAATATCATCGAAACCATCCATGATACAAAAGCTTCCGGCGATTGATCATTCAAAACGCTAATCATAAAATAATCCCGTTAATATCTCAAATTATGTATGAGTAAGAAGGCCTTATTCACATTACATCCATCAGCGCTAGCGTTGCTAAAAATTTTTAATCCATCGTAGAACTACCAACGATTAGCCACAAAACTGTTAAGGTCTGAGGCTGATTAAAAATATTTCGATGAGAGTAACGATGACGCTGACTGACGCAATGTGAACGAGACCTTATACTTTTAAATCTAGAGATGATAGGATATTCACATTTAAAGCAATTATTCAACGCCAATAAATTACTTCCATGGAACCTTTTGCAAACGGCAGTGATTGCATGCATGCAATAAAATCAGTCACCTAATGTGTAAGTAAACCGAAGCTCAGCTTATAAAAACTAATTGGTAATCACAAGAGCATTCTATAATACACATTAGACTAGTTTTTGAAAAATTTAAAGATTTTAAGCAGAAGTTTAATCTACATGGTTATCTTTGTTCGAATACTTTCCACATTCATTTATATGTTACATTTATACAGGTCATTGTTACGACCAGTCCATCGATGTTGCATTTATCTGATGAGTTTCTCTAGCCAATTAAATCTATCAGTGGGAAGTACCATTACGACCTTTATAAACTATAGGTCTGATGAATTTTGAAATACATAATAAAATCACGGTCATAAAAGCAGTGTGCACCCTACCAAGTACAGAGGCGCTAATTATACTGAAACTTCTCTATGGAGGCCAGTCATGGTTCCGAAAAAAGGTGGCCGAAAAGGTTTCCGACAAAAGAAGTTTTCACTGTTTTCGGTTAAAGATTGGCCCGAACTGTTGACGCAAACCTTGGACATAACCGAAAAAAAAATTTTTTAAAAAAAATTATTATTGTTACAACATAACTTGGAATCACTTAATTTCAAACGAATTACACAAATAATTATACAGGGATAAACCACGCAAGAGCTTATCAGCCACTGACCACCAATTAAATATTAATTCCTATAAGCTGAGCTTCAATTTACTGACACATTAGGTAAATAACTGATTTTATCGCATGTATGCACTTCACTTAAATACACAACCTTTTACAATTTATAAAAAAAAGATTGAAATTCAATAAATCCCAATAATTACTATGTAATAATTACACTATAGTCTGAACTATACTATCTGTACGGTACAAACCAATCCTCCTTAGAAGATAGCGTTTGGTTTAAAGAAAAGCAATTACGAATGAATAACCTCAAATCAGCTGAAAATCTCCACTTCAGATACCTATAGAGTACAATAGTTTTTTAACTCCGAAAATTATACATCTCAATTAAGTTACTATTCAATAACGAATATTGAACTCATAAAAAAGTATGTTCCTATAACCAAATATAGGCTTATCTTCAAATACGTATGATATGTTTTGAGTGATTTTGAGCCTTTTAGTACAACAGCGAAAATACCTCGTCTGCCTATCAATGTAAGAGGAACATTTTAAGACAGAGAATTCCAAACTAAAAAATTTATGAAAATAAATCTACTCAAACTTCTCAGTAATCGTAACTTAACATTAAACAAACCTAAAAAATAACTTGGATACCCACAAATCATCACTATGGGTTACGCGATGGTAGGTAATACCTCTTAATCATACGGGAAGAAAAAGAAAAAAAAAGATTAAAGAAGGCATATTTGACCAATAAAGGATCGATATTTCACTCGTACAGATTCATAAATTTCGTCTTTTGTTTCGCTCGCACCTGCGCTGCCGCTCTCGTGTAAATGGCCTTTGATAGGGTGAGTCAGGGGGCGAATGTTTGTTCAGGAGACAATAACAGTTTAGAATATTAGGTTTATCGCTGCTACCGAGAGACAGACGTTGAAGAATAAATTAAAAAAACAGAGCAAAAATCAAGAAACTTTTTCGTCCGATGTTAGTTAGGTTACTAAACTGAAAAACTATGGATCTGGGGAGGACAAAGACAGTTCCTCATGAATCGTTACACACATTTTTTTAATTCATTTCTGATGATAGCAAATCCAATTTCAGCTCTGTTACAAAACGGTTTTAACATAAGGTTTCAACTGAAATGAACTTTTGGTAAGAATATAATAAATGTCATTATCTATTGCCCCTGCTCATTTTATACGCTTGAAAAGAGGCATAATCAATGACGAATGGTATAAGAATCGGTATAAGTATAGGTATTAACAATCGAGAGCCCGCACAGGTATCTATCATGAACTGTCGACTTTTAATAAATATAACTGCCTTCCAAATCTGATTAAATGTTTGAATGGTTAAAAACACACATGCATATAATCAACGGTGACAGGTAACTCAGTTTAACAAGGTCATTTTTTTTTTCAATTTCTTACTTAGAAAAGACATGCTGTAAATAAACCAATTCTTTAACGAGAGCAAAATCGAAAAAGTAAGCCATTCTTAGCAAAATAACACTTATTTTAAACTGACAAATAAACGGAGAGTACAGAGGATATCTCTGAAACCCGAGTTAAAACGTTACGTCACGAGTATAAATGCTTCATACATTTTGACAAGACAATAAGATAATCCTTTAACATTCAAAAGAATATGCGTCATTCCAAAAAGTATGCATATGGATGGGTAAATATGGTTAGACATTTCACTTTCATAAGTAAGATGAACCTACTGAAGCAATTGGGGGGGGGGGGTCTGTATTTTCACACTGAAATACATAAATTTTGTTTTTCATCTTTTCATAGTGCCTCTAAAACCCTGAAAATAATTCTTCGTATTTCAATCTATTACTGCACCAATTACACAATATCCTGTAAAACACATACGAAGCCTTGCCTCTCAACTTCATGACTAAACACGTATGATCAAATTGCAATTCTTTATAAATTTTATGAATGCGAAAAAGCCGCACAAACCATACACTTTTCCAAATTAGTCTATTTATATACATTTTAATGGTTCTTATTTCCTTTAAAACTTCACAAAAGACTAGTTTTGTTTCCAATTCTTATGAATAAAAATTTTCTTCTGTAGTATGTGTAATAAATTAGGGCCCGCGGTGGCCCAGTTGACAAAAGCGTCGAGGTAGTGATCTGAGGGTTGCGGGTTCGATGCCGGTCGCTAACAAAATCCACCGCCGTGTTCACTAATGGTGGTCGGTGCACGCAAAATCTGTCGTGGCTGCAATGTCCTCAAAGTTCTCAAATTTACTTCTGGAGGTACGGGGTCTAATGCTCCTGTTTCGTCACTTGATTCAGTTCTAAATTACGGGACCAGCTTGTAGAGAGTAATACTGGCCACCTATACGGTGCCCCCTTAAATGAATGGCCAGTAGTCTCGCCCTTTAGAGTGAAGAAATGGCGTCATAGCCAATCTTCCAGGTATTTGTAACAAATAAATAAATGTGTAATAAATGCATCAGGTACTGAAGATACACCACATACTTAGCCTCTGTCAACTACAAATTAAGAGGGAAGCATTACGTTTTGTCTGGCAGTGCCACGCTGGCTTACAAGAACTACTAGCCACGTTTAGAATATCTAGGACAGTTTAAACGTATTTACATATAATACAATGCTTCGAATTCTGGTAGCTAGTTTCTGACAATTATATTGCCTAACCTCTCTGCATTAATGTATCCACTTTACGCCATGTCGTTTTTAAAGGTTTATATCTTAACGAGTAACAGTCATAATCCTAAAGAGTATATTCATACTTATAAAATATTCATTTTATAAGTATGTATGTTCATTTTATATTCATTTTATAAGTAAGTCATCACTATAAAGGAATATTCATCCTTTTCACGATGAAATTTGTGAAATCCAAATTGTAAACAGGGAGAACATGTTCAAATCACGCCAAAAATAAAATAAAATATATAATTAATCCGTAACACTCGTGTTAATAAAGTACAGGTTAATTTTATCCTGAAACATGTTCTCCAAACTGAGTGCGCATGAAATTCTCATAACGTTATCCAAGTTACGATATTCAGAATACAAATTTCATTCAAATTGTAAAATGATCTTGTGGTGAGAAAATCTGCCACATATGCCTGCGTGTTTCAGAAACTAAAACAACAAAATTAAATAAAAATAAAATAAAATAAAGACTACGCATCACACTGTCTACGTTCCAGCAAAACCTGTTTTATTTAAAAAAATAAATAAATAAATAAATAAAAATAAAAATAAAAAAAATATCCAACCTTTACAAAAGTTCTAAAATTTAATGCTAATTATGAGTTATATTAATCACAAAACAATTGATTAATGAAATGTTCTATCTTTAATTTCGTAGAATTTTGATTTCAGGGTCAAACCCGTTTAAGTTCAATTGTTTTATTCCAACTTCAGGCAAACCACAAAGCAATTTAAAGAAGCCAAGAAGAATAGATAAGTAAATCGTAAGATCTATGGTAGTCTTCCGGCAAGACGACGCTTATTAGAATTATTTTACTTAAAGCAATGGAAAAGGTTGATAAAAATGCAACCAACCAAACAACCAACCAATCAACACCAACCAACACACACACACCAGAAAAATATACTAATTAAAAAATACTTTTGAAAATGCGGTCAGAAGATTACTTTCATTCAATACTAGAACTTTAAAATATAAAGGTGAAAAAAAAATTGTATAATAAACATAATCACAAGATTTTTCTTGAAATATTTAAATTACTTTATAAAAACTAGAATCGAAAACCTCCTTCCACTTCCACATTCTATTAAACGCTTTTTTGGGGTGTATAATTATAAACAGATACTTAGTTAAATATTAAAACAATTCTATGAAGTTCTAAATATATTTTTGCATTCTAACGAATATTTGTTATAAAGCACTGTTTTGTTTTGTTTTGTTTTGTTTTTTTAGAGTATAATGCCATTTTACTGACAAAAGGACTTTTTTTTACAGGATTAACCGCAGTCAATGTAAACTACTAATAATTAGAAAAATAATGTTAATGGTTTACTCGCTTAACTTTTTAAAAAATTTTATGCTTCACATCGATTTAATCAATATGTGCCAACAAAATCGAGAAGAACAAAATGTGTCTGATTTTTAAAGATAACTCTTATGTCTATATTCGGGTAATTGAACACAGCGTGAGATGAATTCTACAACTCATTTTCCCAACTTAATTTTTCATTACTATGTCAACAACTACAACTATTCTTTCAGTTCGACACCGAAGAGAATCACTCAAATGAACTCTTAATGACGCTTAACTTAGCTTTTATCAAATCTGTCAAAAATGGTATTTAATTTTATCAATAAGATATCTCTTTATGACAGTATGGAGACCGATTAATGAAATACACGTGATACAACCAAGCATTCACGAACAAGCAGTTATGACAGCACGTCCTTTTCCTGCTGCGCTGAAAATTAGGCCCTTTAATATTTAACATAAAGTATGACATTCTTCCTCTGCCCAAATCTACAAAAAAACTTATATACAGGGTGTCCGGACTAAAAGTATCCTAAAGTTAAGGCTTATTTTTACGGAACTACCCATTAAAATTTTAAAAAATATATTTCAATAGAGAGAACATCAAGTTTTAATATCAACAGATTTCGAAATGTGCACCTTTTGTGGCATGACAAACATCTAAACAGTAACCCAGTTCTCTCCCCGTGATTCGTAGCATATCAGTAGTTATTAGTGTATAAACAAAAAAATTTCTATATAAACAAAAAAAATTTAAACTGTAGATGAGTTGAAGAAGCGTATCATTCAAGTAATTCATCTAATAACTCGGAGAGAACTGGATTACCGTTTAGATGTTTGTCGTGCTACAAAAGGTGCACATCGAAATCCATTGATATTAAAACTTGGCGAGATGTTCTTTCTATTAAGATATTTTTTTTTTTTTTAAATTCTAATGAGTAGTTCCGTAAAAATAAGCCAGAACTTTTGGATACTTTTTGCCCAGACACTCTGTATATATCTCTTATATAGCACCTAAACGCTGTGAATTTAAAGACTTCTTCACAGCTGATAAAAATATTCTGAAGTAGAAAAATAGATCGCAGTACCATTCTGTCCATTCTTATGAACTATTTTCGGTACACCTCACACAAAAACTGTAGACCTTATAAACACGATTAAGAAAAAACATTACTAGCCACTATGTGATCGTTCTCGTATTATAAAATTTATTCTAAAAAAATAAACATTAATTTTAATTTTCTTGAAATCGGGTTCGTTCTACCCAAAAGGCATTAAAATTTTAAATGAATGTCAACCTGCAATTGCTGCCACAGAAATAAATACTGCTAATAAGAAACGGTACTTTCTCAAAACCAGCCTCCTATCTGTTTTCCGATATAAAATGCCTCTGAAAAATTCGAGAACAAGGACCAAAATATGCCTTCTAAATACAGTCGAACCCCGTTATAGCGAACCTGGTATATAACGAACTCCCGGATATAACGAACAAAAATTTTGGTCCCGCCGTTTTCCTATTGTATTAAATGCTAATTTATCCCTTTATAGCGAACCTCCGAAATCTTAAGAATCAGCTATAACGAACATTTTTTTCAGTCGTCAACTGAATTTTTTTAAAATTTTTAAACTTTTTAAGAATGTTGAAGATACAACGAATGTTGAAGAAGATGATGATGAAGATTTACGTATCGCGATTTGGATGGAAAAGCACAAAATTTCATCATTCTCAGATTGTGACATGCTATTGTTCGAAGCATGTGATGATGAAGTCATTACATGTGAAAATTCGACTGATGAATACATTGTGGAAGAAATTAAAATGAATCATTCTGAAATCGAAGATTCTGAAGCTGATGAAGAGGATACACATAATGAAGAGAAGCACATAAATGACGAAATCCCCACCATTTTAGATGCTACAGCAGCGATGAGTGTTATTAATAAGTTTTTGTTGACACAATCAGTGGAAGAAAAAGTGTTGGAGTCATTTGATGTATTAGACTTCATAAAATGTTTTTGAAATCGGCATCACGTCAGCAGAAGATAACCGATTATTTCTGCATGAAAACAGTGAGCAACTCTTAAAGATAAAATCGATTTATTTCCATTTGTCTTCATTTTTAGTTAATTTAATTAGTATTGTGTCAGTTTAATGTAATCGATTTCAGTGAATATAATTCATTAATGATCATTTTTAATAGATTTTATCATTTTTTCAATACAGCTTCATTGAATATACATAGCAACTAATCAGTTATGCATTTTGTGAACTCTAACATATTTCTTAATGGTTCGGATATAACGAACCACCGGATATAGCGAACAAAACTTTTGGTCCCTTGAAGTTCGTTATAACGGGGTTCGACTGTACTAGCTCAGCATCTCAAAAAGCTTTTAAAAAGTTTAAACAAAACACACGAACACAGATATGGATTACCTCTATTAATTCACAATAATCTAGCTTGTACTTTATTGGATGATTATTTAAGACTATCGAATAAAAGTGAGAATTTACTACTGCGATTGATTCATCTTGTGACTATTGAACAAGCTATGAGATTAGAGTGCTTGTTAAACATAGAACGTACAGGCTAAAGTCCTGATGGAAGGACCTTCCAGAAGTACTTTTGTACATAGGCCTCTTTTGATCTATGAGTACTGACGGATGCCCGTTTTTGTCTATGGTCCATCCGGTAGGACGTCAGTCCTTCCAGCAGTACTTGGCGGGACTAGCCAAAATCACATTTTTTGGCCTTTTTGCTTCTGATAGGTATATATTTCTCTTAGGTATATATTCTACATAAAGTTTTAAAAAATGAATAATAAAAATTATAGGAAACCTTGGTAAAATAGACAAAGTTAAACGAGAAATGAAACATTATACTTATGTATGAGGAACAAAGGTAACTCGAGCATTCACTTTTAGTAGAAATCACAACACCATAACACTTCGCGTTCAAGAAGTTATTGCCGAATTTACTTCTACTCCAAGCATTGTCAGTGTTTGGGCCATCAAAATATGTGGCCGCAACAAAAATACGTACTCTTGTACTATAGGATCCGACATCGTGTCTGGGAATGAGAAAAATCATCACTTTGTGGTTAGCATAGAAAACAGCTGCTTTTTCGCCCCCAAATTCAGAGTTGCCATATTTTCCCTCCTTTTTTTTTTCCATTTCGCCTAATTTTTTCCGCTAAGTTCGAATTTTGTAGTTTAAAAACTTGGACAAGTTGTCGAAAACGCCTGTGCTGGTAGACTTCAAGTGGGTTTTATAAGCTAAGCGTGCCTTTTTTATGTAGCAAACTTCCAAATTTTCGTAAAAACTGTTGGATTTAAAATTTTTTAACCCTTTTTTTTTCGCACTAGCTTAAAATTTTGTGCACTTTCTCGTGGTAGTACCGTCCGTCTAGTCAGAAGGACAGGAAACCCTCTATAAGCTCGGGAAGATGCGTCCTTCCAGAAGGCCCTTATATGTTCTATCATTAAAGTTACAATATAGGAAAATTTTAATGAAATATTCACACATTTACTTGAGGATGGGGTGGGGGGATTTTTTCAGCGACGGTCATGTGTATCAGTCCTGTCAATATATCTGCTGCAAACAGGCAGATATACATCTCCAAATCAACTGTTCACATCATTTAATGGTTAGTGTCACGAGCTGCCACAAAGTGGACTCTGGTTTGAATCCCAGCTTAGGCACAGACATTCCTGTGTTGCCCCTTAAAGACAGCAGTATTGGTCCCCCTAACTGGTCCCCCATAAGGAAGCGTTCAACAAATTCGCTGTATGGATGGACGAATGTCCACTGAAGAATAATCTGCAGCATTGGAGAAGAAAAAAACGTGTCTTAATCAGAATGAATGATTTTTCAATATTTGACAAGGACAAGACTATTATTATGAACGTGAAAACTACTACTATTGAAGATTAATGATTAAAATGTTTTAATACGCCTCGCACAGTAAACATTCTTTAACAAACCTTGTTTATTTCTCAACGCAAATTGCTATAGAAAAAAAAGAGCAAATTCTGTCACGGAAATATTCCAAAAAGAAACACTAATCTGTAATAAAAGAGTAAACAAACGAAGAATTCGAAACACAATAGGGGAAAAAATTCCAGATAAAAAAGAATAAAATGTGGAGCACTGAAGGCATACCAGAAAGAGGTCTATCGTTATACGCCAACATCTCTCAAAAAGAAAAAGTTATAAACTTCAACCGATAATTACAATCCGAGCCAGACACACATAACCTGACTTCACTTCCGACTTAACATATTTAGTCATCTCGCTTTTTGCTTCTCTTCTTGATTATTTCCCATTACGCGTTCTAGCCTAAACCGGTTTGGAATCGCCGACTTGTTTTGCCATTCTTTTGCTTTTTATTACTGTTATCATTTCGCTGCACCTTCCCACTTCTCCTCGACCTTTCTATCTTCTTTTTTCTTTCTCCCCGGCCTCGTTAACTTTTCTTGATTTGATTGTTGCGAACTTTTTTCCCCCTCTTTCCACGTTCATTACTTGCCAAACCTGCCAGGCAAGATGGCGGCGGCCGGAAAGTTCGGCGTTCTGAATAAAATTTTTTTTCCCCCCGACTGGCTTTTCTCTCGTTCAAGGATCCCAGCCCCCGTTTCATTGCATCCCCTATACTCGCACTGTATTGCGCAAAAGCAACCTTTTTATGCTCTTATTGTGCTTTTTTTTTTTACACACATTTTTTCCCACAAGTAATTTTTTGTGAGGTGAGCAGCCAAGGGTAAAGAGGTCAAAACGTCTTCCAATGGCAAAAGCTTTTGTTTTTATAGCCTCTTAAAGAATTAGGAAGTACTATTTCACTTGAAACATTTAATCATAAGATATGAGGCATAACTACTCCAAGTCATTAGCGAAATGTACAGGTATATTTCAAAATTATGCGAGTCATAAACGAATAATCTAAGCTCTTCAATGTAAATTTAAATTTCAGTAAACAAAATAAGACATCAACAATACGAAATGGGTACTAATAACAATACATTTATAATTTCTTAGCTTTGTAAGTGCTTACTTAAAAAATTATGTTAGCTGATGACCACATTTTCCATGTTTAAGTGCGTTAATAGTGAGGGAAAATACTCAGCCCAGCCCTACTTTGACAAGGAGCGACATTCCACGAGCACGTGAGCTTTAGGGGCCTAAATTTGAAACCAAACTAGGGTGGTTCTTAAGATTTGTGAATCGTTTCTCCCTATAATCTTACTGTCCCCACTGGCTCAATGTTTCAGCTTTTGATATCCCTGCACTCGAGAGTAATCAGTAACATTACGTAAAATTCTTTTATAATTCTAAAAAATCTTAACTATATTTGCTAGGGCATAATTCATCAATACTGAAACAGAACTGCAGAATCTTTGGTTAACACTAATTAACAAACTCATCCATGCGTATACCACTAAACGGCCAATTTCCTATTTATACTGAGAACTGCTAAGAAACCACTGCATGTATATATCACGTGACTTCAAAAGAAAAATTCTATAATTAGATAGAGAGGAACATATGATCATAATCTGTCAATTTGGTCAGATCGACTTATTGAGCTAACAACTGTGCTATTTTAGATTGCAGCAGATAACAGAATTTCATAGTCTACCCAATAGGTCAAAAACTAGTTTGTATCTAATGTTTCTTGTGCGGATTAATCTAATTAGGACAGTTTCTGCTGTACTTCATGTAATTTCAACAATCTGCATTTGCACAAACATGCCCCCCCCCCCCAAAGAAAAAAAAGGTAAATAAATACATTAAAGAGTAGCTTCTTGATACTGTACTGGGTCCTAATCCTTATCAGCGTAGTCTAGAAAATCACAATGATTTAATTCCTTTTCGTACGGAAATGGAGTTTGTAAATGTAGAACTGAACTATAATGAAAGGTCATTTCATCCAGAGAAAAAATAATTAGCAAAAGAGCATACTATCAAGATATAAGCAGATGGTTAAATGTCACTGTCGAATGAAAATTAACCAAGCGCACCGTACAGAATTTACGAAGTACAATAAAAAAGGAAATCCAAATAATTTATAAACAACTGTGGCGAAAACTGCAGAGATATATCAACGTGGTTTAAGTGCTTATAATTTCCACTCTGATAGCTCGAACTTTAACAGCAAATCGGAACTAAAATGAAAATCCCGCAAAACTTATGTAGGAGTCAATATAACAATAATTACAAGTTTGAATTTTTCGGAACATACAGGAAAATTCGAACCGAACATTAACAATATCAGTGTTCTCGCCCACTCGGTTATATTTCCTATTCAATATTTTGAAAAATCTTCTGAAGACTTAATAATTTACAATAACGTGAGATACGCGCAGGTTTCAGATAAACGTTATTGGCCATTACTGCAAACCTTTATGTGGGTTATCGGAGAGTTGGGAGGGGGGGGGGGGTAAGAAACAGAAAAAGCTGGGGGAACGTCTGCACCTACATAAATATTCTACAGTAAAAAGATCGCAAATTGTTCATGAATTGTCATCTTCGTGAAACTTTCAGCAAAGAACTGAAATGGGTTCTAGACAGAAGAATGCAAGATTAACGGAAAAGACTTTGTTAGTAGTGTATTTTACGTTTATTTATATTGAAGATACTTTTCACTCGTTAAATCACTTAAATCATTTTTGTAAATAAATCTCCCGTTATATATATTTTAACTGCCGTATTGGTAGTGTGGGTAGTTCAGACTCCGGTAAATTCAAAAGTTTTTCCATATACCTTATTCGACCACCAAAGTTTACTCTCCTTGCATATTACTTCACCAAACTTGCTATCGACACATGCAAGGGAAATTTAACAAAATATGAATGGAGTAACATATTGGGTAACACCAGGCCGCAGCAATGCAAAACCGATCATAAATTCAATTTAATATTAAAGCATAAAAAATATACCAACTCAAGAGTCGAAACGTTTCTTAAAACTTGTTCTCAATCTACTTGGAATTATCGGTCAACTGCATAAACATATAATCAACTGTTACAAAATGGCCGCTCAAGTTAACGCTTGTGCTTTGTTTGGTACTGCTATCTAATCAGCGACAGCAACGAAGAGCAAAACAAGTTACTATATTACGCTGATAACGAAAAATGTGTAGTATTGAAACAAAGCAAGGTCAAAGCCTTACAGAAGAAGGTAATTTCGCTGTTTTAACAAAGTATGCGTAGTTAAAAGGTATTTAATCATTTATTCAAAAAGTAATTTATGAAGTATATATTGTTTAGAAAAAATGAAATTTTTGACGCGGGCCCAGATATTTCGCATTTAAACATTTGAATGACGAGAAAAACAATACTATGGTAAAAACGTGAAACAAACAAGTCGCTAAGAACTATCAATTTCTCCCAGCTGAAGCTGACTAAATGCATTAAAACAATGAGGTTACTGAAAAAGCATCTTTGCACAATCACCAAGGTAAAATAAATTATGAACATGAGGGTATTAAAATAAACACAAGATAATTAAAGCCCTGACTTCATTAACCGAAAAAATGCAAAATGTACGTCATAATGTACAACGTATAGAAACAACCATGTTTATCAATGTTACAGTTTGATCAGATATGCACGCGATAGATCTGCCCGTCAAATTTTTTATAACTTATCGTGGGGTTAGTCCAAAGATGCAATGTCAAGTATCGCATTTCCAAGTCTGAAACAAAACTTGCTCTGCTGCTGGACCGAAATAAGAGAATGCTCTTAAGGTTTTGATAAATATAACTTCGACAGCCGCAACTTCTTTACAATACGGATAGGAGAGGACCGAATTCTAATGTTCTATTCCCTACTATAAATTACAAGTATTCAGTTAGTAATCGAAAACATGGGATATGGAAATGTTAAAGGACGCCATTTTCAACAATCATTTAAGAATGATACTAAATAATAACAAGTGATTTAGACGACCTAATTTGGAATCAAAACTTTTGGCGTGGAATTAGCTGATTCTGCAAACCTTCAATCCCCTTGTAAAGCTTTGATGTATTTTCCACCTAGTATTTTTCTAATCGTAAATTAGGAAATGCATACTTTTGAGTTGTTTTTTGCACATGAATGCAAATGTTAAAATCATAAATACGAAGTTTATTGAATTTCAAATATTTAAAATGTTTAAATGAGGAACGCGAAGCTTGTTGCATTTCAAATCTTTCACTAACAGCTAATCTTTAACAGCGCACAAAATTATTCCTGCATATCACAAAATATTTAAAACTATTTTAAACATTAAATTACAACATTAATTTTTTTTTAAAAAGACAATACAAAAAAAAGCATGGTGTATTTTCACATACAGAAAGAATAATTCAGAAATATGCAGCTGCTATACTGTGATTATAAAAAGGCTGACAAGGCAATTTCACACAGCTTAATAAGTAAATTGAAGTTCCGTGATATTAGCATACGTACTGCATTAATACGTACGCATGTACTGCTAACAAATTTCCTACGAAATACAAAACTAACTTCATAGAAAAAAATAAAATCCAAATTACCACAGTTAATTTCCTTTTCAATTTATGAACTAAATAATTTAATCTCTAACACCAATATGTGAGGATGGATAATAAAACGTCAAAACTAAAGCAGGGATTTGAAATTTATTGCCTTTTTTACCTTTTCGTTAAGAGTCAGAGAAAGAAAAGAGCCAATTTAAGAGTTCTTCCACTGCTGAATGAACATGAATAAAATAACAAATGCCCTAATCCGGCAGACAAACAAAATAAATAAAATAAGGTTAAAACCTTTTGCCGACTTCAATAAAAGAAAAAAAAAGTACAGTCGACGGCAAATTATTAAGACAACGCGACATCTGCATTGATGGTCACGTGGTTTGATGAGTGGGTTGATCTCTCTCACACATACACACAACAGCTAAAGAAGTTCGCACTCGATTAGTCTGTGACGGCAGAGGGGGAGGAAACGCACAGAATGAAACATTCATAAAAGAAAGCCATTCTAAATTGGCCAAGGACTTTTTGCGAAAAACTTTTGTCAGTTCGTTATGTATGCCAGCGAGAGATAAGCAACTGCGCATGTCGCAAGCCGGCAATGTCAAAGTCAAATTGCGAGTGTGCGAAGAGAAATCTTGCTTGCAATGCACTTGAGAAATGCACGGCTCCAAGGCCGCTGGTCTCGTGGCTGCTAATAAAAATCCCTTCAGCAAGGATCGATACAAAGCTGTGGGGAAAGCGAATGCATCGTTACTGCACAATTTCTTCGTTTGAGGATATCAAAAACGTTTCGCAAATACTATAAACAGGCTTTTTCAGTCTGTTGCAGCCGCAGCCTTATATCTTTTAATTAACGGTTTGTTATGATTTTAAACATTTCAACGCAGTCATAATTAACTGAGGTATATTTCTGTCTTACGCGTGTCTTATTTTCCAAAACTTTTGAATAAAATAAACGTGTAGGAAAAATAGTCGTCTATGGTCATAACAATAGAACATACAGAAAACATGGTTTTACACATTTATCTGAATATATAGATGTAGATTATATAATATAAATAATATAGCGAAAACATTAGATAAATTATAATGGCCACGATAGGGGCAATCGAAATTAAAAATTACCCATCATCGACTTTCACCATAGGCTCAAAAATATAACATCAATTCCACTACCTATCTAACAGCAAAGCATACTCCTAACTTCAAAATGGATCTACGTAAAGGTTTTTGAATCAAGACATGCCAGGCCCGAGACTTAAGAAATCTGGCTTAAGATCAAGGAACCTAGCAAGAATTTTATTCCCGGCCCTGAGTCTGACACAACCATTCTAGTAAGCAAGCTTTGGCCTAGTAAAAATATTGAGTACTAAAGACGTGTGGTTGCTGTTAATGCGCAATTAAGCAGCTCTCCATACGCCCACTGATATTCGATAGATTACGTTTGATAGCCACTTGTATACCATTTGAGTTGGGTGTGAAGCAAAGGTGTTCCGCAGAATGCTAATCTAGGGAAAATACACAAAGCTTAAATTATTGATTATATATTTTTTCAAATTTAATCACATGCTGTTCATGAACACGGTATGGCTACAATGACTGAAAACCTGATACCAACCACACAACAAGATAAAGAAGTCCAGTAGATCCACAATCCAGCCCAACACACTAGATAAAACCACAGTACTAGGGCAACTCCGCTTTCACTCACGTTTGACAGATTATATTCGTTCTGAACTCTGTTCACAAGTCATACAACTTAATTCTTTAGCAGACTGTAAAAGACAATTCTCAGGTCGAATTTGTGATCACCTTTAACGACTATAAATCCAACTATATATAGCGACTATAATCCAAGGATTGTAGTATAGTTAAAGATAAGATTGTAAAACTTATGTTAAAATGTAAGTTAAGTCACTTGAATAGAAGCTGCTTTCCGGCAGTCTCACGCCTTCAAATCTACATATTCCTGTTATTTTTTTTTTTTTAAATCCTCTGAGAATTTAACGAATAAACTACTTCACTAAACGATTTTTAACATATCCTGTTTTATTGGATATCGAAACAATCCCTTCATACAACACTCAATTCGTAAACGTGTACTGTAAACTGTCCGAAAATAAGAATACGGGGCTCGCTCCAGATTATACCCTTCTCCTTAAGTTTGTATTTGCCACGAACAATGCAAAATTATTTGCATAAAGTATCTGTTATTACACCAAAATCTTAACATATGAAACAGAGGCATACATTTCTGCTTCATTAATTCTCAGAAAATTAGTCACTTTACAGAATGCTGGTTATAAAAAAGAAAAGAAAAGCTGATTACAATACCCGCTTATTAAAATATTTAAAAATAAATATTTTTAACTCAATAGGAAGAGCAAATGTTTTATTTACGAGCTTACCTAAAAAAAACATACATACCTTAAAAATTTTACATACCTAAAAAATTTATTACAGTAGACGAAAATAAAAGATTCATGCAGCTGCTTTGCCTTAGTGACGAAACGATACGAGACAGCAGTGGTTTGCCTGAACTTAACGCACCACAGAGAAAAATTTCCCCAGAAAGAGATTAAAAACATTGGGTTTTTTGCGTTACTACCCACGATGAATTATGCTTCAAAATACAACAGATGGCTCACATCCAAGAAAAATATTCTTCAAGGACTGCCAAAGATTTCACCAACTGTCGCACACGGTAGAGTACTTGCAATGTTGACTTCACAGAAATGGTAACGCGAAGGAAATCACGGGGAAAGTGTTTCCCCCCAAAATTTACAAAGTTCAGGAAATTTGCTCCAAAACATTAAAATTCATCTTATATATACCCAAATATAACGACAGACATTAACATAATTTGGAGAATTTTGACTGGTTGAATTTGGATGAGAATAAAATGCAATTAACTGATTTTCAATCCAGTTCTATGAGGAAACTTGACAAGGCAAAATTTGAACATAAACTAATATGGGGAATGATGGATGAAAATTTTGAAAAATGAAATAATAAATACGTGAATAGGCATAAATAAAAAATTAAGTTGCTTGGAATAAATTAAGTCATCGCTGTATGACAGTCTACCACTTAACATAGTCTTATAAAATTCCACTTTTTGAGATGTATTTAATAAAAGATAAAATTTTAAAAAGACTGGCTGATGAATCTTACTAGGGACGTACATCTTAATCCAGATGATCACATATGTGCGTGCTATAAAATATTTTTACGTTCATTTATATAACAAAAACCATATTAACTAATCGACATTAACTTAACGCTAATTTCTAGCAAAATATACTTCACAATCGATAGTTTTTATTTTTTTATTTATAGATAGTTTATAGTTTTATCGATATTCATAGTTCTCTATTTCGATATTCATAGTTTTATCGATAGTTTTTTAATTTAATTTGCTTTAATCCACCAGAAATCGGTTAACACAGATCTTGTACTAAAAGTCAGCCTTTTAATATGTATAAACTAGCTAACACGTTAGTAACTCAAGAAAGTTTTTAATTTTTGGTACAAATAGAGGTTTTGTACAACATGGAGAGGGGTGGGGGTCTCATCAACCCTGTCCAAAGACTATCGCAGCCTTCGGTTCGAACATTTTAGACCGAAAATGCTACACAACCACTTTGTAAGTATATAAATATATCCAAATAAGTTCCTTTAGAAACAGTCAGATTAATAGTGACTATGTAACCCATTTTTTATGAGATATGTAGTCGCTTTTGATGATACAATTTTTAATACTGTGTTAAGTATATATTGTATTCTGTTGCATACACGTGAAGAATCACCGATTCGACAGAGGAAATTTCAGTACAATATCATTACACCCTAGCTAAATATGAACGATTGAAATATGGATCAACTTTATTTAAAAAATTCTTGTCAAAACATAATACTCAACGAAATTTCAAAGAACCGGCCCTCCATCACTGCTAACTAAAACCGAAACTAACGATTACATTTAAATTTTCATTTATACTGCATTTAAATAAAGAAAAGAAAAACAACTGTATAAAACACAACAAATTCCATTACCGTTTCCAAGGTCATATGAAGGGCAACCAGCCTTACTTTACTTTTGTCAGCGTGGTATAATGTAAAATACATTCAGAGAAAGGTTCAAGATTGCATGTGCATGCAAAAATACTACTTCATGTTCACGGTATTCGATTATTAAAATGCAGCGTGAACACTGGCTCTGACAACAAAAAAATTCGTTCCTCTCTACGGCACCAGATGTTCATAATCATTACAAAACGGAAAAACAGCTGTACACCCGTTTTTATGCAGGTAAATATCCAAAAGATATTGAAGTAATGCTCAGGGCTTCATGCATAATCCAAATATTAGATATATAAATTCAAAATAATTAATACACTCCAATTTTTAAGATTTTTTTGCGCTAACTCCAATAAATCGAGGTACTGAGGTAATTCAATGAGGCTGCATTAAAATAAATGAGCAGACTTTTTTAATAGAAAATTTCATTCGCGTAAAACTTGAGGGTTTGCATTAGATCTTTTTCATATCGCAACCGGCAACAAAAGTAACACAAAGTCAAAAATTGGCAATCGTGCACGAAAAGTGACACATCTCCATCTCGCAATTTGTCCACCTGAGGGCAGTTGTATTAGTTTTATTGTAATGCTAGTTCAAGCTGAATAGTATTCTTTAAGTTGATTTCTCTCAAATGCTATATTTTTTAAGTTGTCACTTTTCTTGTCGGGGTTCGATATGTTGCGGTCGGTCAAGATTTACAAAATAATTCCATGGAATTAAACTTTATTAATGAGATGTTTTTCTAAATAAATAAATAAATAAATATCTTAATTCAACAACAATAGAAAGTTCATACAAATAAGGGCATTCACTTATAATCATACCACCCAACCCCCCTCGTCAAACAAGCAAATAAATTTTAAAAACGGCTCTCCCAGATGTAAGCTAACATATTCCTAAGATGTACATTATGTACGCTCTCTCTGTAAGGAATATGGGGGGAGAAGGGGGCTACTACGCCTCACTACTTAACAGACTAGCTAAGCGTCGCATAATTTCTGCAAATAAATTACAAAAAATAGTTTTCATTTGAAACTGGAAGCCTAATTTCCCCCTATTTTTCGTAAAGTAAAAAAACTGTGCATGAAATATCACTGCGAATATATTTCAAAAGTTAACGTCTCATTATCATTTGTCACGAAAATAAGCATAGCAAGTTTGTAGGGCGTTAACATGCGAGGACAGATATACACCTACATCCCAAAAAAAAACCAAATACATGCATTTCCAATGTATAAAGATGCAGATGATGCAAGCAATATTTACAGAAATTACAGTTTGCTAACATTTGTCAATGTCTTAAAATAAGAAAACTTTTTATACATGTCTAAATTATCTGAAATACACTATAACAGGGGTGGGCAACCCTTGGCACGCGGGCCAAATGTGGCACGCTTGTGACTTGTTTCTGGCACGCGAAAGAAGTCCTTGTCAAATTTATTTTCAATTAGGACCTAATTATATCTGTTTAAAAAACCTTGCAGCAGTGTTACTATCAATATTTTCTTTTTTATACATCATTTTTTATGCATCATTTATAAGGTATTTAAAATCAGCAAAAGATTATCTGTAATAACCTCTTTTAGTGTGTTTCATACAAATGTATAACTGGGAAAAATAATGACTGTTGAATCGAAAAAGAAAATAACAGTTAGCGTTAACGTTTTGTGTTGTTGCTAATAATAGTGTCTTTAAATTGGGTTAATATGTATGACAGTTAAAATTATACTTACAGGTTAATACAAATTATCCACAAAAACACTTTTTCAGTGAAAACCTGTAGCATTTTTTTTTCATTCAGTTGTTTTACATGATTTACATTATCACGTACACATCAAATATTAAGATATCAAATTCTATGTTCTCAAGAAATTTTGGTTGGCACGTGGAAAAATTTTGTGTCAGAGATTTGGCCGATTTTGGCACACGATCTCAAAAAGGTTGCCCAACCCTGCACTATAATGTTGCTTACTTTGAAAACTGGTGGCTACAACTACCCATTAGCAAATGCTTAACGGTCAAAATTAGGGTAAGTTTTTATTCCGAGTCAATTCATATTCGTTCTATAAATAATCAAAAAGTATGCAAACAGAAACAAGCAATGATTAATGCACTTACTTCTTGCGGTTGTCCATTATGATAGTTTGTCAGCGTTTATGCGAAGTGGGGCTGTTGCATTTCCAATTATGCGTATTTGAAGACATAAAGCCATCTGCATTCAAGAAAAAAAATAAATTCTTTCATCTCATTTAAGTGACTAATTTCGTTCCTATAATTTCTTACGTGCCTTACAACAAAGTCGTTGGACAGATCACAGGTTTGATGTTCGCGGACAGAACATTCTTAACACTAGATGTGCAAATTTTTAAGTTTCTTTTTAATTCTTTGACAAATACGTCCCCACATTAGCATCTAAAAACTATTCCGTCACTTCTCGGTGACAATAACAAGAGATTTTAAAATACAGTTTCGGCTGTTATTATCAGAGCTCCACACCATACACGAAATCTAAGATTCTCGTCCTTGATTTATCCCGCATTTTGGCTTATCCCCCCCCCCCCACACACACACACAACAAACAAACAAACAAAAAAAGAGAGAGAGAGATATATAGATATTGGTCCCTCCAATCCTCATTTTCTTTTTTTTTTTAATTTAATAGAATTATTTTGGAAAAATATGTCATCGGAAATATTATGAAGTCGAACAAAAATCATTCACACATAAATTAATCACGAGCTTAGAATATTCTCAATAAGTAAAAACATTAATTTTACAATTCGCTAATAAATATACTCAAATAATTAACAATACGAAAGCATACCGAATATTAAAATAAGTTAATGAACAAGGAACATCCTTAAACCTCACGTGGGATACTGACACGAGTTTAATTTTTTTTTAAAATCACACTTATTTCGAATGAAAATAGTAAATTCTTCAGTAATGAAAGACATTCATTACAGAATCTCTCATCAAGGAAAACAAAAAACTTATAGCAATAGCTAAAATGTTCATTCCATTGAAATTACGGTTATGGATATGGAAATGGTATAGTTGCTTTTGATATGAAGAGTTTGGATTGTTTGAGGAATACCGTTAATATTAACTTGATAAAATGCCATGAAAAATATATATCACTTAATTGTATACATTGAAAACAGCATCATGTAGTATCAATACTTTTATTTTACATGAAAGTCATGAATGTAAACAAACGTGTACAGTTATGACCTCAAAAGGTATTCTTTCGTATAACCGTGAGTTCACTTATTCCTATTACCTCGGCCGTGTAGCGTTATTTACCAATAACGTTACGGCCACATTAGGTCATACTTTTTTTTTTCGTATTTCTGTCTTTCCGATTTATCGTGCTTTCTGATCTGCTGTCGATATATAATCTATAAAATGCAATCGAGCAAAAATTTTAACTTTTCCCACTTTAATAAAAAGCTGCTCTCGAAAAGATTCTTTTCCTAGCTAGTATTTGTGTATCGATTACTATTCCTAGTACTGTTTTGAATGTCGCTGACTTTCCTTGGCATACATGTGATGCATGAAGACACCAGAAACTAATCAAATATCGATGACATTGGGTAAGTCAATTTCTGCATTACCATCCTTTGTAAAGTATGAGGAATAAATTAACACTCGCATAGGAATATTTTACTGCGCAGCAAACTGAACTTTTGGCCCATAATCATGGCAGCCACGATATTTGAAAAATCGAAGGTCATAGTTGATAGCCGTTCGATGAATCAAAAAATTATCTATTTACAATTGATAATGAACTTTTTGCCTTCCCTTCCAAAAAAAAATAAATAAATAAATCTGTATATAACAACTACACACCTACAACCCAGCATATGAGTTCTTGGATGCGAAGTAACTTGACGATATCCATCTGATGCGAACACTAGATAAAATATTTGAGATCTTACCCGATACCATAGTTCACTAACTTCTTCTCACGGAACTTTACGCAGACAAAAAAACTATCCAAAAGACAATTCAATAATAGTTTGATTTATTCAAAAAATGATGACTGATTTCAATATTCTAACATGAGACCGCAAGTAAGCGTTCTAATTAATATGTTGCAAATGTTATCCATAATTACGCCCAGAAATAATCTACAGGATTAAGAGCTTTTAATAACCCGATGCGAAAGTAAAAACAAATTATGTGAAACAATATTATTTACCAAACGAAAATATGAATACTGAGGCGTTAAACGCAGTTTTAAAAAAATGAATATACAAGCGAAAATAAATCTTTTCCAAATAAACAAGAAAATACACGTTTGAAAAAAGAAACAAAATTCACAAATTTTGGAACCATTTTTGTTTTAAAATTGGAAGCACGGTCACATTTTAATGCTTCTCTAGTAACAAAGTTAATGCCACCAAAGACTCACACGCAAAATGTGTAAAATATTTGTTTAAAGAAAAAACTTTTCACAGGACAATTACCATAAAATCAAGCAAAACGGAAATTGCGTGTTCAAAACTGTACGCATGGTTAGCAAAAGTGAAGAGTATTTTCCACGAGAACAGTGAAACGGGGTTCACACCACTGGAAATACGGGAAAACGAGGAAGTCTGGAGGCTTGAATGGAATGCATGCGAGCGCAAAAAGCATTCTATATATGGGGCAGAATAGATAAAATAGCTGCGGACACATTTGTTTTTGGTCACACCACACCCGATAAATTGTTTCCGATACGTTTTCATTTGCGGCGAAGCAAGATTAGCAGTGTTAAGAACGAACATTCTTCAGTTTTTCAACTTACTGTTCTTAATCAATAAAAGAGCAGCGTCAGACTACGTTTTTTAACACATTACTCACATACATACATTTAGGATAAGGCGGATCATCAGTCGACATCACAGACCTTCTATCTCGATTTTAAGCTAGAGTGAGTTTTCCTCTCAGTATTTTTCTTATCACAGATTAACAAATGCATAATTTTAAAATCAGTATTCATACATTAAAAATTGATCTTTTGGTGCATTTTTTTAAATCTTGTTTTAAGCGTTATTTCTCTATAGCAATTTTGATGCTGTTACTATGAACAAGACAAAAAATATCTAAGAAAATATTAATTTTTTTTTAAACTACATGCCCTTTACTACATGTCTACCTTCATAATCAAAAAACAATTCAAAAACATGCACTAACCAATCTGACTAGAATAATACCGTGAGAAAATTCCTGATTGGGATTTTGCAACTCAGCGATACAACCGATGCAACACCACCTTAACACAATTTATGAAAGACAGGTACTGATCTACGCCATATATGAAATACCATGTATGCTAAAACGGTAACCCTTAAGGAAAGAGAAAAGTAACATCGTAGGAAAATGTTTGAAAGCGAGGTATGATCGATTTAATAAATTCTTAAAAATCGCTATAAAGACTAGCAATAAAGCATTAAACGGTTAAAAACAATATTTCAATGGCCATTGCGAAATAAAGTCTTTATTTTTTGTCTGCATAAAAATTAACTTTTATTTTCCTTTTTTCCTTAAGGGAAAAGTTATTAAGAAATCTTAATTTATTAGGTAGACTTTACATACGGCACAACACGGCATTAAAACCATACAGTGCAGAATCCAGTATGAAAGAAATGCACACGGCGAATGGTTAAACTTTCACTTCGGGCTATTAAATAACTGAGAAATTTTAAGTAGTTAGAGAACAACAGTACAAAAATGAAAAAGCTCACACACGTGCCTCTCATTTAAAAAATTTAGAAAAATGAAATGAAATTAGTGGACGATTAAGTGAAGTTAACTGTTAACTCAACGATCATCTAGCCGTTTGACATTAGGAAAACGAAGAAACTACTTATTTTTTTAAGCTACAGTTGAACATACAAATTTCTACACATAATCAATTCGATATATAAGAAAACCGACAGGAGTACGCACGACATACCTGAATGACAATAAAAGCAAAATATAACACGTAGACACAGCTTCTTAATATCCAGGATAAAAATTACGGGAGGCAACTAGTTTCCATTATTTTAATTTTTATTGTGGATATAAAAAGCTGTCCGTTGCTGTTGTGTGATTTCAATAACTGTCGTGTTAAGTAATAAATAAGAAAAACAAAGACTTATGAAATTCTCAAGTCATCTTCTCATCTGCGTTTCAGTTAATCGCTTGCAGTTAATTCATTACGCACTGAAAAACTACAAATTGGATTTCTAATAAAGGCCAATTCAAAAAGCTTTTATCTTGTATTTGCCGGAGATCTGGTCCAGATATCAAATAAAATTTATCAATCCACAAGAGCAGACGAAAAAACGCAATATGAAATATTTTTTTTTTTTCCCGCGCTAACGGTTTTTTGATATCTTTAGCGGTAGGGGATGACTACAAAGCTCGTACGAAATGTTTAAAGCATTATTAAGGGTCACACAGTTAACATTTACAATCATTAAAATCTTTTTTTTTTTTTTTTAAGTAAATAAATATTCGAAGAACCGTAATAAACACAAAACATTCCAGATTTCTGGTTTCAACAGTAAAATAAAAAAATAAAATAAAAAAAAATTTAAATGTATTTTACAATTAAACTACGCCTAAACAAGAAAATAAAAGACAGTTAACCGAATGTTTAAATAACCATACAGTCGTTTTGTTAATCGCTGGCTATGTTCCTTTCGTCAAAAACCGAATGGGTAAGGTCTGCGAGTAATGATGTAAGCTGCTTTCCACATCCGGCGCAAGAGAGGAGGTTAAGGCTTCCAAGAATAGAAAAGCTATAACAGTCAAACGTGCTGCTCTCGGGCCAAAAAGTTCGTGAACTGAAATGGTATACACCCCCGGAAGATCTGCGAGGTGTAATGGGAAAAAACAAGGTGCGGGTGCCATCATACACAAATGTGCGACTTGCATTTCACGCAAGATATAACAGTAAGAGTGTGTGTGTGTATAAAGAGAGATAGATAATCATCTGGTAATAGCTACGATAATTAATTGTTGTATCACTGAAACATTCCTGTTTTAGTAAACCAAAATAAACTTTTTACCCTGGATGTTATACGAATGTTTAAAACCAAGCACTACACTTAAAAAAAAAACATAAAACATAAGAGTATTCTTACAGTAACTAAAATATGCTAGCTTATCTAAGCACGCACACACTCACGCATATATATATATATATATATATATATAAAATACACGTCATAAGTTTTTTGCCAACTTCTCTAGCGCACATACCTGTTTTTCATACTATCAAGAAATGACTAAACATTTACTGAATAGCTTTCAATAATATGTCGTTCAGCATGTGTCCGAGCACTTCTTGTCTTAATAATAAGTGTAAAATATCATGATCTTCACTGCTAGCTTTTATTGTTATTACTACAAAAAAGACCTAATTCAGAAATCTTATCCTAATTACACTTTAATATTCCCTGTGAAAAACAACAGTCCCACCCTTAAGTAAGAGTTCAGCGTACTCCAACACAGTCGCTATGGGAACAGAAAGCGTCGTTTTGAAAAACACAATTTAAATGGGAAACGAGCCTACGAACGAATTGCGCATCATAAACAGAGCCGCCCACAACTAACAGTAGGTCGATGAAGTTGTCCCCATGTGACTCATTGGAAGCGTATTTTTATTAGAATATACAAATAATCTGGGATCATCCAAAATTACAAAATAAAATATATCTTATTACTATGGTGCGTTGATTCTACCATAATTATTTTTATAGAATTCATTTTTTGTTTTCCGAAAGGTAGAATATATTTCTGTACTACTTCTAAGATGTTCATCAGCTGTTTCAGCTTTATTCTCGGTTAGAACGTCAATAACCTTATAATATTTGTGTAGACTACAATTAAAAGAAGCACATTTTATATGCTATTTCCCAAATATGTTCATATATCAGATCTATACATCACTTCTTTTCTGTTACGTTGTTTGAGTTCAAATTTAAACAACAAAACTCGAATCAAAAACTGACATGAGGTTAATATATGCTAATATCGTGTTATTAATGCAAGATATTGGACAGCAAAGTATCAACTCGCTGTAAAAATTTAATTCGCAACAAAAATTTCGATTTTTCTTAACTACCCCTCACCCCCGATTTTTTTAATCTGGCGGACGTGATAAATTAAAAGCACGGTTTTAGAGTTAAGTCTATACATGAATGTTTATTTAGGGTTGAATATATATAATTAGCAAGCTTCCAAAATAAATATTGCGCGCTCTCTCAGTGAACCAACCAAAACTGTGATACATAAATAGAATAACTCGTTTTTTCAGCACCTGAATACATGCAGATTAAATTTGTTGCGATAGAGCTGGAATACCAGTCCGTATTTATATAAAAAACTGGACGATAGTTCAAAATTAGAAGTGGCAAATACTCATTTATGATCCACAATTTTCATCGGTGAGAACTCAAAGCGATTATAATAGTACCAGAGATTTAATTAATTTATATATATATATATATATATATATATATATATATATATATATATATATATATATATATATATATATATATATATATATATATATCAGTTATTTTGGATGTTAATTAACAAAGATAACAGTTATAAAGAATTCGATATTTGACAGAATTCGGGAGATTTTATGAATCAAATGCATAGAATTTTATAACCTTTCTAACTTGAAAAGCACTAAATTAACGTGAATGATTATGCACCAAGTATTTGAGTAATTGAAATGGAATGTTGATGTTAAAAGACTTAAAAACATCGAATCATTTTTGATCGTGCACACAGAGGGAAAAAAATACTAATAATAACATCGGTAGTAAGATGTTTACTGTTAAAAAATGAATTCGAGGACAACATCGAAGATTTATCATCCGATCTGCCAAGAGGGTAATAAATTTTCAAAAATTGCTAGGATAGTTTCTGGGGCTTATATTAATCTAATTGACGTATAAACATTTAATTTATATAGTAAATATTTACCATTTAATTGTGCATATTATCCTATACCGCACATCTGTAATCGAAATTTACGCTACTATTTTTCTAAGACTGATGCTTTACCAACGTAATTATTGAAGTAAATAGTACTTTTAATAAAAGCACGATTACATTATAAATGAAATTTTGTATCTGAACTTGGCTTTAGTCAAAAGAATACTAAATTTAGTATTTTAGATTTCTTTTATTAATATGTATTTCAGACGCGCTCTACTTTAAAACCGAAGAAATAGCACCGTGCAGCTGCCATTATGCCGATTTAAAATTATTGTTGAATAACGGAATACACACATTACTAAATTCCGTACGTCTTTAAGCATATTCTAATGAATAATACCCTTTAAAATTTGACATGACTTTTTTTTAAATTCTTAAGAATCTTAATCTCACTATGCCAGTGCAAACCTCATTTAAATATTCGACACGTAATACGTTTAGTGAAATTATAATTTCTGAAATAACTCATAAAATTTCGAAACAAATGAATAGGGGTAGTTAAAACCAGACTTTAGTGGTGTAATTTTAAAAACTAACCGAAAGTGATGGGCATCACATTGGTCCATTTCCTAAACATACACTATAACCTACGTACTCCTTGTAGCTACATTTTAAGTTTCTGAACTTAACACACTATTGAAATTAGTCTTTTACATAAATCAGTTAACCGACAATAATTCGATCCCTTCTTCCGATAGGCAACAGAAGATATAACCAGAATTTCTGCCATGTCATAAAAGTTAATTTAAAAAGTTTCTAATATTTATAAATAAGAGAAATGTTTTTATAATAGCATTATTCATTGCTTGTTTTATAAATATCCCTTGCAAAAACATGCAGTAGGTCCCGGTCTAATTAGCCCTCGTATAGCAAAAATTGACCATAGCGCTCCAAACCAAATCCTTATAAAAATAGTATCATAACACCGAAACTTGGAATCTCTTGGAAATGTGTAAATAGCAATTAAAAGATATAAAAATGATCGGCTAGGGTTTTAAAAGTTTCATCGTCATATCCGTAATTTCTCATTACACGTTTGATTTTCATTCTCCCCCTTCGAGTAATTCATTAAAAATATATTCTCAGATGATGCACCAAATGTTTTTCTTGGCCATATACAACAAACACCTATACATATTTAATGTTCCATATGATTGAATCATACTATCATTATGTTTACTCTAGCACCGCTTACAAGAGGTAAATATACGAAATTAAATGATTTTGTTTCATGCATGATTGTTCATGAAGTTAACACTGAAGCATTTTACATACTTATTTAGTTTCGATTAGACGGAAGGGAGAGTTAAAAGTGACTAAGGCAAAACAGACGGGAATATCACAGTTATCGCAAGTAAAAAAGAAAGGAAACAAAACTTCCTCTAAACAGGGAAAGTGGCTTAATAAGCTCGGCAATTACCCGGCGGTGCATTTATTTAATAAGGTACATTGAAATATTATGAATAATCCAAAGAAAATGTATTATTAAGAACACATAACGAAAGAAAATCGCAAAACGGTCAAAATTAAAAGGACAGTTGGTAGTAAAATCGAATTTCATCACTTGGTTAAGACAGGGCAAATTTCAGTTATCGAGCAATATAAATGTAATAAAACTCGACGATGGAACTACATATCCGTCGAATACATAACTCATCCGACTGAATCAAAAATTTTATACTATCGAAAAACCGCAACCGTCAGCATTTACGTTCCTACGTTAAGTGGGGCTTTCTCCCTTCTCTACAATATTAATTTTTTCTTTAAAAAAATTTTTTAAACTAAATAAATTTGAAGTTCAACTGTAAATTTATATAATTTATACTTTAAAGTTGGTGACCTAGATCAGGCATCTCTTTGATAATCAGTTAAAAGCATCCAGTGATTCATACGCAGGATCTTCGTGATCGTTTTACAAGGCTTAATCCGTTCAAAAGATACGGATTGCAATATTAATAAACAGTAAACATTCTACACGATATGCGCATAACACTGATCTAAAATTTCTATATTAATTTGAATAAAAGCCATGGCGCTTAAATTGCAGAAGATAGGTATATTTTGTTAATACTTTCAACATCAAAACGAAATTCTGTATTTTGCTAACTGATCGAATGGCTAAGACTAGCAGTCAGATATACTATTACTTATGTATTAAAATTTTCTTTTTCATATCAACTCAAAATTAGGGGGTAAAATCTGTTGCACTGTCCTAACGTTCAAATTATTAAATTTTTTGAGCTCATAATTTGGAACTGCGCATTTGAGACTTCCTAACTCAGTACATCTATCTTAAGACTTTAGTCATTATCACTTATATTGATCACTTTTGTCTAGAGCATCTTCTACACATATTTTTTAAAAAACAGCTTAATAACATTCTATTTACCGTAATTTATAACGCAAACCAGGAGTCCTGTTCGTGAATTTAAATAATTTTGTTAAATACAACTCAAAACGCTTACCATAGATCAACAACAAAATACTGCCTCATTTGCTTAGGAAATTACAGAAAGTTAAAATTAAATTCAAGATATTAAATGACTTCATATTTAAGCTACTGTGGTTCTTTTCTATATCTACTACTAGCTGAAAACCTGCACTTCGCTACGGAGTACATTCAAATTAAATACAACGGTCAATGTATGCAATTAATGCCAAAAAATAAATATATATATATATATATATATATATATATATATATATATAATAAATACGACGATCAATATATACAATTGATGTACAAAATATATATATATATTTATAAAAAAATCGTAAGGAATATTTTTATATACAAAATAATGTCCAATCGTCTGCCGCATTAGCAAGAAAAAAATATTTTTTTGTCTATTTAGTTGTTATGCACGTGACGATAAATTTATTTAAAGTACCAGAAAAAGAAATCACGTGATCAGCGTTTAATAAATTGAATTCTAAACATTAATCTTTAAAAATTCACAAAAATCAGAAAATGGAGATAAAGATTCAAAAAAGATGTCATTTTAAAGGAATTTTTATGATCTTTCTTGTGGAATAAATTTTATAATGCTCAATTTATTATTTTAAATGCAAACTTAAAAAAAGTTACAAAAACAGCTTAAAAATTGAATTTTAAAAATCTAAGAATTTTTCAAAAATCTTTCTTAGTGCACCCCTACACTATAAGAAGAATCGCCATGCAAAAGTTCAGCCCTTTAGGTCCAGCGGTTTGGTCTGTGCGTTGTATGTCAGTCAGTGAATGAGTCAGTTACGAAACTGTTTTATATATATAGACTAGCTGAAAACCCGCACTTCGCTACGGAGTACATTCAAATTAAATACAACGGTCAATGTATGCAATTAATGCCACAAAAAAATAAATATATATATTTATAATAAATGCGACGATCAATATATACAATTGATGTAAAAAAGAAATATATTTATATATTTATAAAAAAATCGTAAGGGATATTTATTTTTTTTGGATAATATACAATCGTCTGCTGCACTAGAAAGAAAAAAAAAAAATTTTGTCTATTTAGTTGTTATGCACGTGACGATAAATTTATTTAAAGTACCAGAAAAAGAAATCACGTGATCGGCCTTTAATAAATTAAATTCTAAAAATGAATCTTTAAAAATTCACCACAAATCAGAAAATCGAGGTAAAGATTCGAAAAAGATTTCATTTTAAAGGAATTTTTATGATCTTTCTCGTGATATAAATTTTATAACCCTCAAATTATTATTTTAAATGCAAACTTTAAAAACAGTTACAAAAACAGCTTAAACATTTAATTTAAAAAAATCTAAGAAGAATTTTTCAAAAATCTTTCTTAGTGCACCCCTACACCATATGAAGAATCGCCATGCAAAATTTCAGCCCTTTAGGTCCAGCGGTTTGGTCTGTGCGTTGTATGTCTGTGAGTCAGTTACGGAACTGTTTTATATATATAGACTATGGTTCTTTTCTTTATCTGCATACGCTAATGCTATTAATCCTTTTAAGGAAAAAAGAGAATTCTTAATTTAAACCATATTTTCTCCAACATTAAGTAAAATATCTGTGCAGTAATTATTTACACAAAAATTATGTATGCATTATTAAGCTCGAATTATATACGGAACGTGAAAAAGAGATGATAATCTACTTCCACAAAATTTTTTGTTAGCATTTCGATGAGAAATGTAATTAAATACCTGTCACTCGCAGAGAATTATTTGGTAATGTGCATGTCTACTACTTTTTCATCAACTGTGCTAACAAAAAATAAAATTAAAGTATCTTTATAATTAAAATAAATTGGTTAGTGATCAGAACTACGATCATTTTTTCATTTTCTTCTTTCTACTACGTAGTTTCGATTCAAATTATTTTTTATATTTACTCAAAATTTGTGTCCTTAGAATGAACATTTTATTCCGTTTACTGATCAATTCATGATTATAGGGAACTCGTTAAGTTTTTACAACTTGTAAGATCCGTTTACGCTATGTGAAATAAAGTGTTATACTTTCATTCCATAAATTACGTACAATTATACACACTTGATTCTCCTTTTAAAGAGCGGATAATTATTATAAAGACATATAATGATATAGAAATTTATTGAAATAAGTGTACGCCAGAAAATGTTTTTGAATAAACATCTGTTAAAGAGCAAAGAATACGGGTGTAAGGTAAAATTGTTTAAAATTGAAAGAATACTAGGCAAACAATAAAACTACGCCGTCAGAGCACGTGACCTTGAATTAAGTAGTATTGATATTTCTGAACACTACATAGCCTTGGAACTTTTTGGTAAACTAGTAATAAATATTAATCCGAAGGTTTTATTTGAAAATTAAATCTACGGCCAATTTTTGATTTGATTCTTATCAGTATGGTTGATTACATAAATGCATACATCTATAGTAAATCTTTAAAATATCTAAAACTGATCATACTCCGCTAAACGCTTAAAAAATATATTAATCACAGTTCCGCTTTTGCATAAACTAAACATTCAATCTAGACGGATGAAAAATTGTAATATTAATCGATTTTCCCAACCAGCACTAGATATTTAAATATAAGTAATGCTAAAATTTAATACGGTTTTTTTTTCTACATTATATGCTGTATTATTTCTAAAAAAGAAACTTAAACAACTTAAAATATTTTACTTTAACCCCGGTAACTATCGGCTTGCAACACAAAACGGCGCCAACAATTAAAAGACTCGAGAAGCTTGATAAACTAATTATTAACAACGCATAAATACTTAAATAAACACTTAAGAGTGCAAGTTAAACGATGCAATTCCTAGATTTACTGTTTCACTTTAAGACAATATGATAGGTTATTCATGTTTGATATCTGATTTCTAACACCCATACAAAATAAATACGAAAATCTATGATTTGTTTAGCGCCTGAACAGACTTCTCATTACGTCATATAGAGCTGAATTCTAAGTACAGGCAATAAAGACTGGTGTAAGATAGTAGAATATAATGAATGTTATTGATAACAAAATCACTGAATCTTAAAAAATGTATGATCTAAACTACATGGTATAAACAAAAAGATATGGCTATCTAAAGGACAGGTACCACACTATACACAAGGGCAAGAACATTTTAAGCGATCGCATTATGAATTACACATAATTGTATTTTACATTTGGCAACATTACAAGGTCAACTTACCTATCCATGACCACATACATGGGGCTGGTGGCAACGTGTCCTATGGGTAGTGCCTTAACACTACTCATTGCCAAAAATAAATTTCCCCGTTTTCCTTTCCTGAACAGGCACACACATACACCAAATTAAAAGGGAAAAAAATAGACGACACTTATTCCATAAGTGGCACACCAAATTAGGAATGCTGAGATGAAGTGTGGATGCTAGCTTATGAAGCCACTGTGTATTCCAGAACGCACTAGCAGCGTGCCCATTAGCAGCATGCTGGTCTACGTCCAGTGCGACATTTGTCCAGGTGTCATCTTTGTACAAATCAAAACAAACTATAGACTATGTTAACTAGAGTCCTACAACTGGATTTTCAGTACAAGCATTCACGACGCAGCATTATTTCCTGCTCGATAGAAAAATAGCCACGTCATACTTTCGTTTATGGATCACACTTATATCACCTTAATCTTTGCAGGATAAAAATTTAACAATCAATACTTTTCATATAAAAACAGAAAATCACTGTCCAGCATCGATTTCTTCTCATCTTCCTTGCGCGTAAAAATTTTCGTGGAATTCTTTTCACGGTAGTGAGAAGCGTGTAGCGCGAATCCCATCTAGCATTGGAGCAGGGCCAACCATTTGGCGTAGCATCCTGGCCGTTCCGCGCCAAGTCAATGAACTAGTCCCTGATTACCGCAGACATGACAGGCAGGTTTGGAAGAGTCTACGTTTGAGAAGGGGAGTATGGTATATGCCGGGCGGAGGGGCGATGATTCTTGAAGGTCAGAGGACTCAATCAACAAGAAAGTTACATAAAATTGTAATTTACTTTTATTTTTTCTTTCTTTTTTTTGTGGGTTAAAAAATAATTTTTTTTCAATAAAATATTCAGCCATATGTCAATCAAAGCTTTTCCATTTTGGCTCATGTCACAGTTTTTCGCTTTTGTCCTTTTTTGAACATGGAAGCACACTTAGCGGGATAACTTGATGAAGGGTGGTTGTTGAGATTATAGTAAGTTAGTAATATATAAATTTGCAAACATAAGTTTAGAAAAATAACTTCATTTCTTCAAGCCACGTCATACTTTCGTTTATGGATCACACTTATGTCAGAAAAAAACTTTATTTATCGAACTTCTCTGTATCATCAGAATAAGAAAATTTTTGTGCTAAACAATGACTTATTTTTTTTCAAATTTTCAGTCGTCATTTAGTTTTGTTTAGTAAATTTGGCTTCATGAATACAAACTGAAACAGAAATGTAAACATTTCTTATCAGATAAAACCTTGACTTTTTTTTTTCAGAACCCATAAATTTACTTACCTTGGTGCAAATAATTTATCAAAGTAACTAGTTCTTCATCTATCATTCTTAAACATAGGTAAAATGAAGAAAGGTTTGGAAAATATGGTATATATTTCATCAGGGTGAATTACTTTAAATGAATATCAAATGTATTACTGAGGCATCGGCAGATAATTTTCTCTACATTATGATTTTAGCATTTAGTTTTAAGGAAGTAAATAGTATTTATTTTTTAAATCTTTATGATACCCCTTTGTACACAGCTGTGCAAAGGAGCTGCAGTTTTCCCGAAACTATCACTATCAGCTGCCAAAAGGGCGATAAAGTTTCAAAATAGTAATCCTACCGAGCAAACCACTGGAGCCAGCTGGCAACATTGATAGTCGGAGATGCAAACGTGAGCTGAAAATATCTCTTGCTGTTACTCCGGGCTTCGTTTATTCCGTGCGTAAGGTGGGGAGAACTGTTGGCTTCCTCACAGGGGGATAAAATGCTATTGCAAAGTTATTCTGCGCTCACTCTTTAAACTTTTTTTTTTTTTTCTATTTCATTTTATTTTTGTTTGGGTCTCTGCGTTTTTAACGTTCTGTTGGCATGAAAATTTACTCCCTTAAAAATCCTGGCTGCAGAATTCATTCATTTAAAAATATATCTAAAACGCATGTCTTATTTATCCTGTGGGGATATTTGTAATTATTTGACTATGTAAAAATTTTATTTCTTCCCTCTATTGAGAAATCTGCTTGACATACTTTATGTGCTTACTCCTTGTAAAATTTCATTCAAGTTACATCGGTTAATTGAACCCAGTGGGTTTTTTTCCCAGGCCTAACGTCACTTAATTGTGTTGTGGTCCCTGATTGTGGGATACTTTCTACATAAGTATTAAGTCGCTCATATCTTAAAATTTTCCCACAAGCTCTTGGCAATTGTCGACCTCCTGCTAACACTGTAGTTTAGGACGCTAATTTCTTTATTAAATCAAATGTAACTTCTTGGAAAAAATAAAAATATCTCGGATGAAGTTATGACTAATAAAGTAACTCGATTATTTTTATATTTTCCCAGTGGGAAATACAATTACATTAGATTATACAATTACAACGTTTTTGTTCTTCAAGAGCAAATGAATAAAAACACGCTGCATTGATCTATGAGTAAGAGTCTAAACACAATTCGAGCAGATAGACAATTAGACTGGAGATTTATTTGTATTAATACAAATAAATCTCCAGTCTAATTCGAAAATTTATCAAGTGATATTTCTTTAAAGAATCAATTTTAAAACATTTCTTAAAACACTTTCAAGAGAATTAAAATGGATCATGAACACTCTTGTTGGCAAAAATAAGAGTTCGTTTAGAATTTCTTCATGAGTTATTTAAAAGAAGATGCATTTGTTAAGCCTTAAAATTTCTTGAGTTTATTTCGCTTAAGCACAATAGGGTGGTAATTTTGGTTTCTTTCAGAAGTTTTCCTTAGTAATAGAAATCATCATTAAAGAAAAGATAAATATGGGGATACAGGCTTACAGATGCTGGCATTGTTCTAATAAAATGGCTTATAACATTCTAGTATTGATAACTCACAAAAGAGATACATAAAAGAGAAACAATTAATAAAAAATGTGAATGAAAGTCGAATTTAACCTACAGAATTCCTTACAAGTCCTGAGCAATATTGATTTATTTATATCTCTCTCTTTTGGAACTCTTTCTTAAGCTCCTAGAAATAGTACCTTCTTTCACTATCCTTCTAATGTCTAAAGGCCCAAACATGTATTACTGGTAACATTAAGAAGCGTGATTACTTTCTAGCTATATCATGATCTTTGGCGAAAAGTGGAGACAAACTACTGTCTCACATCAGTAATTGTGGATCCCTATCTCGTCCTCTCATCGTCATGACGTAATGGTACTAGAAACGTCATTATTTTTCAAGACGGCATTTTTTAAAAATTAATCTATTCGTGAGAATGGATTCTATTTTTGGACATTTTTTCTCCATATATTAAGTATACTTATTTGTTATATTCTACAATTGAGTTGTTTTTCAGACACTTTTTCCAAACTAGTTTTCTATTTTTTATTGTTTTAAATCAGTGAATATTCTACGCATTTGCAATAGTTAAATCAGATGTTTTAATCGTTTAAAATAATTAAATATATATATATTCAGTTATATGAATGTGAGATGAAATAATGATGCCAATATGGAGAGAAAAATATATTTTTTAAATATTTAAATAAGTTAAGGATGGTAGTACAAAACAATATTTGTTCAACTTGCATACAGAGCAAACAATCTATCTCAGTTTGTTTTTTGATAAGGGACTTTTAACTGGAGAAAGAAAATTTCACGTGGCTATTATAACTCATTGTGTCATAGTTTTAAGAATAATGTAAATGTGGAAGTCTTAAGATTATACAAATTACTGCAGAGAGTTTTTTTTCTCCTACACAATGACTTAGCTTCCCGACAGCTAAAAGTACTAGTTCTTAAGTTCTATCATCTTACAGAATTTTTTTTTTATTTATTTAATGTAAAACAACTTTTGAGATGACATTGAAAGAAAATAAGAGAATGTTTTTTAACTTTCGTTTCTTACTTTTTAAAAGTAAAACTCACAATCCGTAAGTTAAGCATTTATTTTTTAAAAATATATTTGATGACCAATTTTAAAAAAAAAATTCTTCCAAAAAGGTATAAAAATAAATTCAAATCCTTTTGAAAGTAGCTGTCATTTTAGAATAGGAACTTTTGTCATTTTAAAAATATTTATGAATATCAATTTTCATAACACGTGCTTTTTTTCATCAGCGTAAATCACCAAACCGTTAGATAAAAGTTTATAACCGCTGACTTAAAAAACTGTTATTTTCTAGTTTCTCTAAAGAATTAAAATAAACTCAGACTTATAAATGAAATGACGATAAAAATTTAACAACGAAATGCCGTGGGTAATATAAAATTATAGGTTAAATATAATGGGCGATTATCAAGATTTATTGAGACTGACAATTCAGCTGAGACATGTGGACCGGACACTGTCATTTTTTCATCGATTCTTATGAGAAGTTAGTTCATGACAGTTGGGGGGGGGGGGGGGGGTGGGAGGCGTTCTCTATACAAACACACGTTTAATGACTATCCCGGGGGCTGCGGCATTAATTACATTCCTCTGCACTCTCGCAAAACTCATTTGACCTTGAATCAGAACCGGATGAGGCGGGACCATTTCAACCAAGAGAGAGGAGAGGGAGAGATAGACGGGCAGGTGGGGGGATGATTTCAAGATCTAACGTAATGTTTGACGGGCGACAGAAAACCGATCTTTTCTTATCTTCCTTGCTAAAGAACGTTTTCACAGTTCACAGTGAAACTTTAATAGTAGAAATGAAAAGGAAAATTACACTGTTTACGATACATCTGGAATTAATCCTGCAATTTTTTTTTTAAATCTAAAGTTAACGAATTTTAAAAAGGCGTTGATAGGTAAAGGAATAGGGTGTTGGCTTCGAGAAAAATATTTTAACCTGTCGTATCTGGCCTGTCGTTCATACGAAATTTTTAGCGGTCGGTTGATAATAGGTTTTACTCTAAAATCAGCCTTTAAAATACAGACAGTCTGCACAATTTCTCTTTATTTTACTACTGAAGTGAAGAAGATGCAAATGGCAATTATTTTCCGTTAAAAACCATCAATCTCAAAGTACAGATATATTAATTAATTATTTATTTCCAACAACTTCAGAAGAACTGCTTTTACTAAGAAAATGTTCGAGTTTATGTGCGTATACTCGAAAAAAATTTTATCTTTTGGTTTATATATTAGTTTTATCTTTTGGTCATGTATTTCAAACAACAAAGTTTCTATGAAATTCTTTATCTTTCACTTCAAAGTTAGCGTGCTTTTTAAATTTTGATCTAACATTTTCAAAACTTTTGGAATTATAACTGTGCTGCAGTAATTTGTAAAGGATTTGATCAAGAAATACTATTTCAGATTTCTTTTCAGCTGACTCCCATAGGAACTAATACACATACGATGCAAACAAAAATCGACTTCCTTCCAAGTCCATACTCTCATATGAGCAGATGTGAGTGTTTATGTTCCTAACTTCGCAGATGTCAAATGGTCCGTAAGAGATTCTTTGCATTATCAAAAGACGATTTACATCATAGCTGTTTTATTCCTCAAGATGACAAGTTGAACCCAATAGATTTATATTTTACGCCAAATCTGATCGTTAGAATTACAGGTTGAAGATGTTATCGTGGTGCCATAAATTTTAAAATGACTGCAAAAAATATTTTACAGTAGTTTTCTATAAAGCTTACATGTTACTTTATTATTATTTTTTTTTAATGATAATCCTTTCTTCTATTTTAGATCTTTATATACAAAAGTAGTAACTCGCGATTATTTATTTTCCATCATCTAATAAGCTGGTAGAGTAACAGTAAAAACGCAAAATTCATATCCGTGTGCTACAGAAGTTAAAGTGCATGCAAGTAGTGTTTATCTCTTCGGAAAGTGTAAACAAAATGCTTTACACCTGCGATTTAAGATTATCTTCTAATGAGCAACCCCCATGCTGCGACGTTATCACAAGCATGCCAGATGATTGGTTAATCATAAATCATTCGAGTGCCAAGTTCACGTAACAAGAGAACACTACCATGTAACACGTGATTTCCCAGGAGATTGTTATGAAAAAACAATAAAAAGAAGAGAAGGAAAATGAAAGCTGTGTTATAGACAGTGTCTCATAATTTGACCTCCAGCAGATAAGCTATACAACAGCCTCGCTGCTTACTTTTTTCTACGATTGCTGGCAACGGGATGTATCGTATAGAATTTCCTGCGAACCGGAAATAAAATAATGTGGAACTACTGTTTATTCTAAAGAGTTTCCTGACTCCTGAAAAACTTGGATTAAGATTTCTTGAATCTTAATCCAAGGAATACTATCTACAATATCTACAATAAGAAAATATAACTTTATTGCCTACGCACCGATAAAGAATATATTTTTTTCCTTAATTTTGTATTTCTCTAAACGCTAGAGAACGATGACTGGTAAAAATGTTAAATGAAGATTTACTAGTAAGATGAATACTATGAAGAAATACTATGAAGATTTGCTAGTAAAATTAAACTTATGTGTATTTTAAAGCAAAAATGTTATTAAGGATAGAATTTCGTATCGCATTGAAAAATGCGTGTAGTACATTGGAAAATTCTTCTGGAAAAAAATTTTCGTGTTATTTTATAAGAGGTAATATAAAAAATTATTTGCTCATTGCGGTTAAATTTGTCTGTTTTAACATGGAGTTACAAACACTTTGTTAAATCGTTTCTCCTTTGCAAATGATAACATAAATCGCTACTATTATCTTTAAATATTATGTATTTAGACTTTGTTATGTACTTATGACATCTACATTTTGTAAGTCAAATTATTTAGTACCCAAGTACTTTCAAAATAGACTTAAAAACAGTTATAGCACTTTCAACGGGTATGTTAACAAAAACCGAATTATACAAGTAAAACAAGTTACTTAACTTTTACCAAATTCTTTGTCTCAATTGCGAGGGTTTTTGTTGCCTATTTCGATTTCCTGACCTATTACCTTGGTTTTTTACCTTTAGTTACAATTAGTTAAGTTTCAGCTTCTACAGATACATTGCCCTCTACGATATACTTCGAATCTACTCATCGTAATAGGCAAAAATAAGTTATTTTTAAAAGATTAAAGTCTTTTCTATCGGCTGAAATGTATTCATCGCTGTTATCAAAAAGTTTTTTTTTAACAATGACAGTGATCGCAGGGAAGTTTTTTTAAATCCATTATCACCACAATTTTAATTAAACATAATTTTGAATTTATATTTTCTACAACCTGCTGCAAAAGGTCTTTTGGACGGTTGGCTCTAACAGTTCAAATGTTAAAAATAAAAAAAATAAAAAAATAAAGTCGGCATGAATTGTTTTAAGAAACGCCGTTATGTCCCTTGAGGGTTGTGCGACCAAACCAAACCCGAAGAGTTTTCAAGCATCATTTTTATCTAGATTGCCCCCTCCTCTTCCCCCTGACTCCTCTCTCGAAGAATGGTTAATGAAGTACGTACTCCTAAGGTCTCTTGGGTGAAAAGCGGTAAACAACTTGTTTTTCTTTTGTGCTTCGGGGCAGCTGAACATGTTCCCCTGAAGGTAAAAGGGCGAAACATACATCTCCATTAAAAGGGGGTATTTCAATGCAGCTTGTTTTCATAAACAAGAATCATGAAAGTAGGTATTGCCGAAATGGAAAAATAATTTTATGGATATGTTTCAGGAATATTGCATTAATTTCCGTTTGACTCCTCATTTTTTTTCTTCCTTTTGTTGTCTTTGAAATCGGACAATTTATGTTTTTTATTCCGTTTACCAATATTCCTTTACACATCAAAGTTGCTTCACGGGCTTATATCGGATTCTTTTTTTCAAACATGTGTAATGTGTCGTAAATGTTATTGTATCTTAATAATTCCGTATATTATTTTGCTTCATATCTCGTGTATAGGTGAAATCATGTCTGTTACATATTTTACCAATGCTATTTCAATAACTCTGCATTGCATAATCTTCGAGATCTTATACTTTTGTTTTATTCATCACAGTTCTGAAATTTCGCTGCAGATCAGAGCAATTTTCAATTAGATGGGTGTTTCAACTGGAGATTTTTTATTTCAAAGAGTCTAATGTAAACAACGCATTGGAAATTAAGATGCATCTTAATAATCTGTATTTGCATGTAGTACATCTGAGAAATTTATGGAGGTATACCTGTCTGAAACGTCACAAATACTGATTAATGATTCTAAAAGTGCAAGCGTTCATACATAATTCGGTTTCTGCATTTTAAAGAGAATCTAGCATATGGTAAAATCAGCATTTAAAAAAAATTTTCAAGTATCCATCCAGAAAATTTTCACTTGTCTTTTGCACCTGGATTTCAAAAACACATAATTAAATAATATACTGTACAACTATAAAATATATTTTCGGCGGAAATAATCATCTTCACTTGAGCAGCAAAGTTAAGCCATCCTTCCGAGTCACTTATACCAGCTATTTTTAAACGTGCTGTCGTGTTTTTAAGTGCTATTCAATCGGGGGTGTCTACATTTTGGGCTATATCATTACCTTTGAGCAACCACGAACAGATCATCAAAGCAACACTTTCCGTGTGATTTACAAATCTCACAAAAGTCACATAAATTTATTTGTGTAAAAATAAATACATGGCATATAGCAATATGCCATGGCAACCCTAACATACTTCGTCGATTTCTTTTACACTGTTTCTCTCTACCTATGTCAATCTCCGCACAACGTGCTACCAGATGTCGTCGCAAAATAACCTCCAGAAGCAACAAAAAAAAATGGATTCTATCGATCAACATAAAATTACAGTGTTTTTTTTCTTTTAATACGTACTGAAGATATGAAGTTGGAAAGCCCAGAAAACTACTACGTTCGAAAAATATGGATACTGAAATACAGTCAATACACTATATCAGAGATGGGAAAAAAAACTTTGATTTGTTTATTTTCCGTATGTTTCAACAATTTTAATGATCGTTTTTAAATCACAATAAATCATTCATCATAATTAATTTTTTTCCGTATGATAACCGAGCCAACTTCTAATTAATGCGCTACCCGCAATTAAACGTTCTTCTCCAACAAACGAACAGATGACGTGTCCCTGTACTTGATATGAAAGTAGGGCTACCCACTTCCTACTGAAATGCATTTGCCAGAAATAATTCCCAGAACAATGCGCATAATGACGACACTTCCTTGCTCTCAGCGGAAAAAAAAAAAAAAAACATTGCAGCTTATCATTGAGGATTTGTTAACCCAGGTCATGAACAATCTCTGGGAGAAATCGTGTAAAAGCGCCGTAACTTCCAATGGGCGGGGGTTAAGAAAATCGATCACAAGGAGACAAGCCGCTGTCTATTCCAGGAACTCGGACTGTTTCCTTCGAAAGGAAACCCGGGATGCAGGAATGGACTCTGGGAAACAATTTCTTTGGACTAAGGACGACTTTTTATTTCAGCTGTGACGAATATTATCAAGCGGCACGTACGATGAGTAAATTACTTGCTAATAAGGGCTTATCGTCCTCGTAATATAAAATTAAATTTCTACTATTTTATTCTGAGTTAAAGAAGAGTTCTAATTATATATATATATATATATATATATATATATATATATATATATATATATATATATATATAGTGTACCTTCTCTACCCGGCTACCCCGCTAAATGGCCATATTTTGGTCAGATCTAATCAAACATTCCATAGAGCCAATGTTATGGAAGAAACCTCTTTCAGACAGCCACCCCTTAATATATATATATCGAAATGGTACTTCGATTAAGTTTGTAAATAATTGCCAATGTTATTTAAATTAAACAGCTTTGATTACAGCTAATTTTCAAATAAATTCTACGAAGTTTATGCGTATGTAGATTTAAAGATTGCAACCCTTATACAAAAAGGGGACCCTTATGCATCAAGACCAGGGCTCCCTTTTCATCTTTGTGTGGGCTTGCTTGCTCTGATCTAAAAAAGTGAAGATGATTCATAGCCTCGGAGATATCACTCTTTTCCCCTTGATTTCTCTCTGCAGGAAAACCTTACGCAAGGAGTTTGAACTTTCTAAATTTCCTTGCCTCCACCCCTCACGTAATCTCCTCGTTGAGGAGGTGAACATTCTTCTAACGAGGTGGTCATGGCCATAATCAGGGGGTGGGGGTTACCCTCAATGGGGGCAACCCCTTCATCATTGAGTTGAAAAAAAATTACACAGTTATTTTTTAACCTACCCATTATTAAAAACCACTTAAATCATTCATAATATAATTCAGTATTGCGAATTGTCGATTATTTCAGTAGGGTAATCCAAAAATGTTACTTGCTAATCCAACAACGGGGCTAAAAAATTTGCTAAATGCAAATACTTAATCATTTTATCAACATACTATGGAAAAATTTAGTACCTGTATTATGTGTACTATAATGTAAAAATTCAAGAATTTCCCAGGGCCATTAGTCCTCTTCCCCTTGTTTACTGATCTAGAGTCCATACCTCTTGCGGTTGAACCCCCCTCCCCTCCGCTCCCAGTCCATCAATCTTAGTTATGCCTATGGAGGTGTTAGTGAATGACCCCTTGGAAGATGGACAGGAAATCCCCTATGCTTGTATAGGAAGAACCGGTTTTTTTCCGTTGCCGAATTCTCAGAAACCATGACCCAAACATAGTGGTTGCGTGTGAACAAACTTAGTGTGTGAATAAACATAATGTTGTGAAAGTATGTGCTATTCCGGTGTTCATAGCTCCGGGGCCTCTAGTAGCTGAATGTGAAGGGATGAGGGGCATTGACTCACTGGCAAACCCCTTTGCCGAGAACTGAAAATTTAGAAAGTGCATGAAAAGAAACTTTATTTGAATGAAAATAATATTGATTTGAAAATTACGAGGAATAATGTTTATTTGAAAATTATGAGAAAAAATATTTATTTGAAAATAATGAGAAAATAATATTTATTAGAAAATTATGAGAAAATAATATTTATTTCAAAATTATGAGAAATATTTATTTGAAAATAAAGAGAAAATATAATATTTATTTGAATATTATTAATAAATAAAATTGTTTTTTAAAAAAAGTCGATGTTGCGTAAAAAATAATGTTCTTCTAGATTAGGGGCTATAAAAAATTAAGTAGGTTCATAATTAATCTGAAAATATTTTGCTAGATATATTTTTCAAATACTCTTGTAATTTCTCCAAGGTCATTTTTCTATGTGCATTAATATGTGCCTGTGCTAATCATGTCAATCTTTGCTCAGACACTCATAAGTAATAGTAAACACAATTAAATAATTTGGATCACAATTACAATAGATCCCTTGGTTTTGTTTATTTTTGAAAAATTAATCAAAATCTGGTCCGTTGAAACTCTTACATTGCCTCGTGGCTCAGAATTGTCGCATGTTATTTTGATCCTTAAAGAGTTAATAATTCCCTTTGTTATGTTTATTTTTACAAGGCATATCTAAATTTTGTTCGCCGCGGTAAACGTTTTATTAACTCATGCCTCAAACTTATTGTTACTGCATGTAATATTCATATCCTTAAAAGTTCAAATGTGTCAATGAGTAATTTATATGCTTGCATCTACATTGTCACACAAAAGTAACTGGAATCTCAAACCTACCGTATTATAATATATCAACTGATGACAACACAAAAAATAATTTTTTTTTTTTTTTTAACTCCTACATTACCGTTTAACGCAGACTTTTATGTGCCTTGCCTAAAACTATAATGTTTTATTACACCAGAGGCTTAAATGAACTATTTTAGCTATTTTTAAAAATATTTTACAATCTTCTAAAACGAATTTAAAAAAAGTAAAACCACTAACTTCTAACACAGCTTCCATTATTGAATCAACCGTAACAGAAAGCCTTTAAAGTAGCAGAAATTCTGCGAAAACATCATTAAAAAGTTCTGACAAGTTTTTTAAGTGTTTCTTATTGTTTCGATTAAAAATAAAGTCTTTAACTTAGGACTTAAACTTATTATACGGGAAATTGTGTGAAGTCTCATTAGTGTCTGAAGACTTATATTAATCTCTCCTATTCGGTAGAAGAATTTCATTCTAAGGATATATATATATAGATATAAATGTAAAAAAGAACTAGAATTAAAACAGTATTAAGAAAGTGTATTCTGTGATACATATAATTCTTATAATTTTTTCTTTATAGTATAGTTTTTTTCTTATAATGTATCTTGTATTTTATTTTCGTGCTCAGTTTTCAAAAATTAGAAGTGTCCGATCATTTTGCAAAACATACACTGTACATATTGAGCTATACGTAGAAAAATAGAGTCTGTTGCTTTTTTACAATAAGATGTACATTCTGGACATCGAAAAACCTAACTAAGTGCATTGATGCTAATATATTAGTATTAGCGGATTTGGTTTTCTTAGTCGTTCCCTCTGCTACATTACGCATATCTTTAAATTTTTAGTCCAGATAACAAAGGCTAAATATTCAGCAAATTCCAAATCCAAATTTTCAATGCATCTTCATCACTCCCACTTCAAAATATTTATCGATGGCTTCTAAATTGCTAAAAGAGGAAGAAAAAAAAATGAGTCTTCCTCTATCGCAGTGGTGCGCAAACTTTGGGTCGCTCCCCCCCCCCCCCCCAAAAAAAAAGGGATGGTCGCGGACACCTTGAAGTAAATTTATATCATACTGAATTATTTAATTAAAAAATACGCTTTAAATTTCTATAATTGCATTTTTTAATATTTTTATTTACATTTGGTAAAAATATATGATGTGATATTGTTAAATACGATGTATACTGTTCAATAAAGTACAAATATTACCTGAGGTCCAGGCTGACACCTTATCATTCATTTTTTTTTTCTATTTAGTTAGATAAATTAACGAAGTTTATAGTTTTTATTGTTTTGATAAGAAGTTTGTAATTTCGAAATCCTGCTCTTTCTTTTTTTTTTATTCTAATGATCATTAATTTTTACCTAAATGAAATGCAAATGAATACTATTTTTAAATATGAAGCTTTTGTAAAACAAGATTTAGCATAAACAAGTGTAGAAGGTGACCAAGATATTTTTTTACTTGTTATTTTGCTGAGTAGATATAAACCCAAAATCTAAAATTCATTCGATTTTTAAAATAGTTTGTCATGATTTGCTTATTTTGTGGTTTTTAGCATGTTCCTAATTTAAAAAGAAAAAAGAAAAATTGCTACCACCAGAAAATTTTATAGGGGTCGAGAGATTTTTTATTTAAAGATAGTGCGTCGCAGTCGAAAAAAGTTTGGCGCACCACTGCTCCATTGTACCATAACAGCGGCAATACTGTGGATAAAACTGGGCAAAATTTTTTTTAAAAGTGAGTAAAGCAGCCATCTGCAGGAAAAAACAGAATGAGTTGAGGAAGGGGTGGCAAATGCAGCAAACAAAGATTGAAAACCATCTGTTTGAACAATGGCTGAATATATTGCCACAACAAAAAGAACAAAAAAAAAATCAATTATACTCAAAACGAGGCAACATTAAACAAGCTTTATGCAATTTAAGGTAAATATATAAATATGAGTACGGGTAAAATGAAACCTAAAAGATAACACTTTACCATGAATGTTAAAACTAGTTTATTTTAAGAACTAAATGGAAGAAGAAGCAAAACAAAACAGTTCATGTATACTTTAAACGGGAATCCATAAAGTTACCATTAAACAAACTTTACGCATTTTAAGGTAAATATACATATATGAGTACGGGAAAAATGAATCTTAAAGCACAAGTTACTATGAATGTTAAAACTAGATCGTTCTTTTTAAACGATAAACACTGAATAGAAGATGCAAAACAAAACAGCTCATGTTTATGTAAAACTATCCTGATAAAAAGTTGGCGGCAAAATAGTTTGTTCTTTTCAACTTGAGGCGTTTTTTGAACAAAAAAAATGACTGAATAATTGAAAGAAAGGATTGCTATTTCTGTAGAAGCCTGGTGCTTTTTGTCCTCCTAACCCTTGGAAAATGATGTAATGAATACCCTCTGGAGTAAAAATAAAAAGTAATATATACTTTGCCTTAAATCTTGAAAGCAGCATGAAAAGGAAATGTTAATTTATTTCTTCTAAATGTTCATTTATCGTTGTTCAAAACAGTAACAGAGTATAATACTTGCTAAAGTAATTTAAGGCGGTACATCAGAATATACAAATTTTCAATTGCGATGCTGAACAATAGAGAATTTTCTGTTCAGTTTTTGTTTTGTTTCTTCTACTCACAGATTAGCAAATACATAGTGTAGAATAATACTATGTTCTTATTTTCTTACTTTGTAATTACGAGTAGATCTTTAAATGCAATGCACGTGTTTTTTCAAAAATCTTTTTCAAGTTAAAAAAATAGTATTTTAACCATTGATATAACAGATTTTAGGCCATAAAAAATTAATAAAACGGAAAGATTTAAAATATTACGCGCTCTCTATTTAAATGTCTGCCTTCATACCTCGATAAGCTGACACCAGAATTGAAAAATATTTGTTTGCTCATCTGCGATTAGAAAAATAGGAGAAAAACTTCGCATATTTAACACAAGGACTGAAGATCTGCGATGTTAACTGATTGCCCCGCCTTCAGAAATGATTTTTCAAAATTACAACTGTATTCTAAAAGTGTTAATCAGAATAAAATTACTTAAAACCTTGAAAACTATTAAATTACCCTTGTACAAAACAATGTTATGGTAATTAATCTGGATACGTGTAATTTTTTTTTTTTCGACAACGTTTATGATAGAAGATTTTTGATCAGGTAAAAAGCATTCATACAATCGAAAAATGATATTCCGTCAGTTCTTGTGACTGGTTCGAAGCGTTTTATACTCGTAATTTAATTTGCTTATTTTACTGAATATACTCAACTATGACGCAGTTCACATTTGATACAGAGCATATAATGCGTTCAAAATGGGTCACAAAACTAGACACACACACAACACACCAAAAAAAAAATTGTAGAAGGCGGCTAATTTTGAGGCTCCGTAAATCAGATAAAACATGTAGCAAGATTCCAGTTTGTGCCGGGAGAGCATCATCCGACAGTTAGCAAAAACTATGAAGCTAAAGAGCTTCATGCAAAAGACGTATGACCTCTAAATATAGCGATGCACAACCTCTCCTTACCTGTGTCGACACGAGCTTTCCCTATGGTAG
>OU015498.1:60423944-60446444 GCA_907164885.2 Dolomedes plantarius
AAAGATATAAAATGATCGGCTAGGGTTTTAAAAGTTTCATCGTCATATCCGTAATTTCTCATTACACGTTTGATTTTCATTCTCCCCCTTCGAGTAATTCATTAAAAATATATCTCAGATGATGCACCAAATGTTTTTCTTGGCCATATACAACAAACACCTATACATTTAATGTTCCATATGATTGAATCATACTATCATTATGTTTACTCTAGCACCGCTTACAAGAGGTAAATATACGAAATTAAATGATTTTGTTTCATGCATGATTGTTCATGAAGTTAACACTGAAGCATTTTACATACTTATTTAGTTTCGATTAGACGGAAGGGAGAGTTAAAAGTGACTAAGGCAAAACAGACGGGAATATCACAGTTATCGCAAGTAAAAAGAAAGGAAACAAAACTTCCTCTAAACAGGGAAAGTGGCTTAATAAGCTCGGCAATTACCCGGCGGTGCATTTATTTAATAAGGTACATTGAAATATTATGAATAATCCAAAGAAAATGTTATTAAGAACACATAACGAAAGAAAATCGCAAAACGGTCAAAATTAAAAGGACAGTTGGTAGTAAAATCGAATTTCATCACTTGGTTAAGACAGGGCAAATTTCAGTTATCGAGCAATATAAATGTAATAAAACTCGACGATGGAACTACATATCCGTCGAATACATAACTCATCCGACTGAATCAAAAATTTTATACTATCGAAAAACCGCAACCGTCAGCATTTACGTTCCTACGTTAAGTGGGGCTTTCTCCCTTCTCTACAATATTAATTTTTTCTTTAAAAAAATTTTTTAAACTAAATAAATTTGTGAAGTTCAACTGTAAATTTATATAATTTATACTTTAAAGTTGGTGACCTAGATCAGGCATCTCTTTGATAATCAGTTAAAAGCATCCAGTGATTCATACGCAGGATCTTCGTGATCGTTTTACAAGGCTTAATCCGTTCAAAAGATACGGATTGCAATAATAAACAGTAAACATTCTACACGATATGCGCATAACACTGATCTAAAATTTCTATATTAATTTGAATAAAAGCCATGGCGCTTAAATTGCAGAAGATAGGTATATTTTGTTAATACTTTCAACATCAAAACGAAATTCTGTATTTTGCTAACTGATCGAATGGCTAAGACTAGCAGTCAGATATACTATTACTTATGTATTAAAATTTTCTTTTCATATCAACTCAAAATTAGGGGGTAAAATCTGTTGCACTGTCCTAACGTTCAAATTATTAAATTTTTTGAGCTCATAATTTGGAACTGCGCATTTGAGACTTCCTAACTCAGTACATCTATCTTAAGACTTTAGTCATTATCACTTATATTGATCACTTTTGTCTAGAGCATCTTCTACACATATTTTTTAAAAAACAGCTTAATAACATTCTATTTACCGTAATTTATAACGCAAACCAGGAGTCCTGTTCGTGAATTTAAATAATTTTGTTAAATACAACTCAAAACGCTTACCATAGATCAACAACAAAATACTGCCTCATTTGCTTAGGAAATTACAGAAAGTTAAAATTAAATTCAAGATATTAAATGACTTCATATTTAAGCTACTGTGGTTCTTTTCTATATCTACTACTAGCTGAAAACCTGCACTTCGCTACGGAGTACATTCAAATTAAATACAACGGTCAATGTATGCAATTAATGCCAAAAAAAAATATATATATATATATATATTATATATATTATATATATAATAAATACGACGATCAATATATACAATTGATGAACAAAATATATATATATATTTATAAAAAAATCGTAAGGAATATTTTATATACAAAATAATGTCCAATCGTCTGCCGCATTAGCAAGAAAAAAATATTTTTTTGTCTATTTAGTTGTTATGCACGTGACGATAAATTTATTTAAAGTACCAGAAAAAGAAATCACGTGATCAGCGTTTAATAAATTGAATTCTAAACATTAATCTTTAAAAATTCACAAAAATCAGAAAATGGAGATAAAGATTCAAAAAAGATGTCATTTTAAAGGAATTTTTATGATTTCTTGTGGAATAAATTTTATAATGCTCAATTTATTATTTTAAATGCAAACTTAAAAAAAGTTACAAAAACAGCTTAAAAATTGAATTTTAAAAATCTAAGAATTTTTCAAAAATCTTTCTTAGTGCACCCCTACACTATAAGAAGAATCGCCATGCAAAAGTTCAGCCCTTTAGGTCCAGCGGTTTGGTCTGTGCGTTGTATGTCAGTCAGTGAATGAGTCAGTTACGGAACTGTTTTATATATATAGACTAGCTGAAAACCCGCACTTCGCTACGGAGTACATTCAAATTAAATACAACGGTCAATGTATGCAATTAATGCCACAAAAAAATAAATATATATATTATAATAAATGCGACGATCAAATATACAATTGATGTAAAAAAGAAATATATTTATAAAAAAATCGTAAGGGATATTTATTTTTTTGGATAATATACAATCGTCTGCTGCACTAGAAAGAAAAAAAAAAATTTTGTCTATTTAGTTGTTATGCACGTGACGATAAATTTATTTAAAGTACCAGAAAAAGAAATCACGTGATCGGCCTTTAATAAATTAAATTCTAAAAATGAATCTTTAAAAATTCACCACAAATCAGAAAATCGAGGTAAAGATTCGAAAAAGATTTCATTTAAAAGAATTTTTATGATCTTTCTCGTGATATAAATTTTATAACCCTCAAATTATTATTTTAAATGCAAACTTTAAAAACAGTTACAAAAACAGCTTAACATTTAATTTAAAAAAATCTAAGAAGAATTTTTCAAAAATCTTTCTTAGTGCACCCCTACACCATATGAAGATCGCCATGCAAAATTTCAGCCCTTTAGGTCCAGCGGTTTGGTCCTGTGCGTTGTATGTCTGTGAGTCAGTTACGGAACTGTTTTATATATATAGACTATGGTTCTTTTCTTTATCTGCATACGCTAATGCTATTAATCCTTTTATGGAAAAAAGAGAATCTTAATTAAACCATATTTCTCCAACATTAAGTAAAAATATCTGTGCAGTAATTATTTACACAAAAATAGGTATGCATTATTAAGCTCGAATTATATACGGAACGTGAAAAGAGATGATAATCTACTTCCACAAATTTTTTGTTAGCATTTCGATGAGAAATGTAATAAATACCTGTCACTCGCAGAGAATTATTTGGTAATGTGCATGTCTACTACTTTTTCATCACCTGTGCTAAAAAAAAATAAATTAGAGTATCTTTATAATTAAAATAAATTGGTTAGTGATCAGAAACTACGATCATTTTTTCATGTTTCTTCTTTCTACTACGTAGTTTCGATTCAATTATTTTTTATATTTACTTAAAATTTGTGTCCTTAGAATGAACATTTTATTCCGTTACTGATCACTCATGATTATAGGAACTCGTAAGTTTTACAACGTGTAAGATCGTTTACGCTATGTGAAATAAAGTGTTATACTTTCATTCCATAAATTACGTACACTTATACACCACTTGATTCTCCTTTTAAAGAGCGGATAATTATTATAAAGACATATAATGATATAGAAATTTATTGAAATAAGAGGTATACGCCAGAAAATGTTTTGAATAAACATCTGTTAAAGAGCAAAGAATACGGGTGTAAGGTAAAATTGTTTAAAATTGAAAGAATACTAGGCAAACAATAAAACTACGCCGTCAGCAGCACGTGACCTTGAATTAAGTAGTATGATATTTCTGAACACTACATAGCCTTGGAACTTTTTGGTAAACTAGTAATAAATATTAATCCGAAGGTTTTATTTGAAAATTAAATCTACGGCCAATTTTGATTTGATTCTTAGCAGTATGGTTGATTACATAAATGCATACTCTATAGTAAATCTTTAACATATCTAAAACTGATCATACTCCGCTAAACGCTTAAAAAATATATAATCACAGTTCCGCTTTTGCATAAACTAAACATTCAATCTAGACGGATGAAAAATTGTAAATTAATCGATTTTCCCAACCAGCACTAGATATTTAAATATAAGTATGCTAAAATTTAATACGGTTTTTTTTTCTAAACATTCTCTGCTGTATTATTTCTAAAAAGAAACTTAAACAAGCTTAAACTATTTTTACTTTAACCCCGGTAACTATCGGCTTGCAACACAAAACCGGGCGCACAATTAAAAGACTCGAGAAGCTTGATAAACTAATTAGTAACAACGCATAAATACTTAAATAAACACTTAAGAGTGCAAGTTAAACGATGCAATTCCTAGATTTACTGTTTCACTTTAAGACAATATGATAGGTTATTCATGTTTGATATCTGATTTCTAACACCCATACAAAATAAATACGAAAATCTATGATTTGTTTAGCGCCTGAACAGACTTCTCATTACGTCATATAGAGCTGAATTCTAAGTACAGGCAATAAAGACTGGTGTAAGATAGTAGAATATAATGAATGTTATTGATAACAAAATCATTGAATCTTAAAAAATGTATGATCTAAACTACATGGTATAAACAAAAAGATATGGCTATCTAAAGGACAGGTACCACACTATACACAAGGGCAAGAACATTTTAAGCGATCGCATTATGAATTACACATAATTGTATTTTACATTTGGCAACATTACAAGGTCAACTTACCTATCCATGACCACATACATGGGGCTGGTGGCAACGTGTCCTATGGGTAGTGCCTTAACACTACTCATTGCCAAAATAAATTTCCCCGTTTTCCTTTCCTGAACAGGCACACACATACACCAAATTAAAAGGGAAAAAAATAGACGACACTTATTCCATAAGTGGCACACCAAATTAGGAATGCTGAGATGAAGTGTGATGCTAGCTTATGAAGCCACTGTGTATTCCAGAACGCACTAGCAGCGTGCCCATTAGCAGCATGCTGGTCTACGTCCAGTGCGACATTTGTCCAGGTGTCATCTTTGTACAAATCAAAACAAACTATAGACTATGTTAACTAGAGTCCTACACTGGATTTTCAGTACAAGCATTCACGACGCAGCATTATTTCCTGCTCGATAGAAAAATAGCCACGTCATACTTTCGTTATGGATCACACTTATATCACCTTAATCTTTGCAGGATAAAATTTAACAATCAATACTTTTCATATAAAAACAGAAAATCACTGTCCAGCATCGATTTCTTCTCATCTTCCTTGCGCGTAAAAATTTTCGTGGAATTCTTTTCACGGTAGTGAGAAGCGTGTAGCGCGAATCCATCTAGCATTGGAGCAGGGCCAACCATTTGGCGTAGCATCCTGGCCGTTCCGCGCCAAGTCAATGAACTAGTCCTGATTACCGCAGACATGACAGGCAGGTTTGGAAGAGTCTACGTTTGAGAAGGGGAGTATGGTATATGCCGGGCGGAGGGGCGATGATTCTTGAAGGTCAGAGGACTCAATCAACAAGAAAGTTACATAAAATTGTAATTTACTTTATTTTTCTTTCTTTTTTTTGTGGGTTAAAAATAATTTTTTTTTCAATAAAATATTCAGCCATATGTCAATCAAAGCTTTTCCATTTTGGCTCATGTCACAGTTTTTCGCTTTTGTCCTTTTTTGAACATGGAAGCACACTTAGCGGGATAACTTGATGAAGGGTGGTTGTTGAGATTATAGTAAGTTAGTAATATATAAATTTGCAAACATAAGTTTAGAAAATAACTTCATTTCTTCAAGCCACGTCATACTTTCGTTTATGGATCACACTTATGTCAGAAAAAAACTTTATTTATCGAACTTCTCTGTATCATCAGAATAAGAAAATTTTTGTGCTAAAACAATGACTTATTTTTTTTCAAATTTTCAGTCGTCATTTAGTTTTGTTTAGTAAATTTGGCTTCATGAATACAAACTGAAACAGAAATGTAAACATTTCTTATCAGATAAAACCTTGACTTTTTTTTTCAGAACCCATAAATTTACTTACCTTGGTGCAAATAATTTATCAAAGTAACTAGTTCTTCATCTATCATTCTTAAACATAGGTAAAATGAAGAAAGGTTTGGAAAATATGGTATATATTTTCATCAGGGTGAATTACTTTAAATGAATATCAAATGTATTACTGAGGCATCGGCAGATAATTTTCTCTACATTATGATTTTAGCATTTAGTTTTAAGGAAGTAAATAGTATTTATTTTTAAATCTTTATGATACCCCTTTGTTCACAGCTGTGCAAAGGAGCTGCAGTTTTCCCGAAACTATCACTATCAGCTGCCAAAAGGCGATAAAGTTTCAAAATAGTAATCCTACCGAGCAAACCACTGGAGCCAGCTGGCAACATTGATAGTCGGAGATGCAAACGTGAGCTGAAAATATCTCTTGCTGTTACTCCGGGCTTCGTTTATTTCCGTGCGTAAGGTGGGGAGAACTGTTGGCTTCCTCACAGGGGGATAAAATGCTATTGCAAAGTTATTCTGCGCTCACTCTTTAAACTTTTTTTTTTTTTTTTCTATTTCATTTTTATTTTTGTTTGGGTCTCTGCGTTTTTAACGTTCTGTTGGCATGAAAATTTACTCCTTAAAAATCCTGGCTGCAGAATTCATTCATTTAAAAATATATCTAAAACGCATGTCTTATTTATCCTGTGGGGATATTTGTAATTATTTGACTATGTAAAATTTTATTTCTTCCCTCTATTGAGAAATCTGCTGACATACTTTATGTGCTTACTCCTTGTAAAATTTCATTCAAGTTACATCGGTTAATTGAACCCAGTGGGTTTTTTTCCCAGGCCTAACGTCACTTAATTGTGTTGTGGTCCTGATTGTGGGATACTTTCTACATAAGTATTAAGTCGCTCATATCTTAAAATTTCCCACAAGCTCTTGGCAATTGTCGACCTCCTGCTAACACTGTAGTTTAGGACGCTAATTTCTTTATTAAATCAAATGTAACTTCTTGGAAAAAATAAAAAATATCTCGGATGAAGTTATGACTAATAAAGTAACTCGATTATTTTTATATTTTCCCAGTGGGAAATACAATTACATTAGATTATACAATTACAAACGTTTTTGTTCTTCAAGAGCAAATGAATAAAAACACGCTGCATTGGATCTATGAGTAAGAGTCTAAACACAATTCGAGCAGATAGACAATTAGACTGGAGATTTATTTGTATTAATACAAATAAATCTCCAGTCTAATTCGAAAATTTATCAAGTGATATTTCTTTAAAGAATCAATTTTAAAACATTTCTTAAAACACTTTCAAGAGAATTAAAATGGATCATGAACACTCTGTTGGCAAAAATAAGAGTTCGTTTAGAATTTCTTCATGAGTTATTTAAAAGAAGATGCATTTGTTAAGCCTTAAAATTTCTTGAGTTTATTTCGCTTAAGCACAATAGGGTGGTAATTTTGGTTTCTTTCAGAAGTTTTCCTTAGTAATAGAAATCATCATTAAAGAAAAGATAAATATGGGGATACAGGCTTACAGATGCTGGCATTGTTCTAATAAAATGGCTTATAACATTCTAGTATTGATAACTCACAAAAGAGATACATAAAAGAGAAACAATTAATAAAAAATGTGAATGAAAGTCGAATTTAACCTACAGAATTCCTTACAAGTCCTGAGCAATATTGATTTATTTATATCTCTCTCTTTTGGAACTCTTTCTTAAGCTCCTAGAAATAGTACCTTCTTTCACTATCCTTCTAATGTCTAAAGGCCCAAACATGTATTACTGGTAACATTAAGAAGCGTGATTACTTTCTAGCTATATCATGATCTTTGGCGAAAAGTGGAGACAAACTACTGTCCACATCAGTAATTGTGGATCCCTATCTCGTCCTCTCATCGTCATGACGTAATGGTACTAGAAACGTCATTATTTTTTCAAGACGGCATTTTTTAAAAATTAATCTATTCGTGAGAATGGATTCTATTTTTGGACATTTTTTCTCCATATATTAAGTATACTTATTTGTTATATTCTACAATTGAGTTGTTTTTCAGACACTTTTTCCAAACTAGTTTTCTATTTTTTATTGTTTTAAATCAGTGAATATTCTACGCATTTGCAATAGTTAAATCGGATGTTTTAATCGTTTAAAATAATTAAATATATATATATTCAGTTATATGAATGTGAGATGAAATAATGATGCCAATATGGAGAGAAAAATATATTTTTTAAATATTTAAATAAGTTAAGGATGGTAGTACAAAACAATATTTGTTCAACTTGCATACAGAGCAAACAATCTATCTCAGTTTGTTTTTTGATAAGGGACTTTTAACTGGAGAAAGAAAATTTCACGTGGCTATTATAACTCATTGTGTCATAGTTTTAAGAATAATGTAAATGTGGAAGTCTTAAGATTATACAAATTACTGCAGAGAGTTTTTTTTCTCCTACACAATGACTTAGCTTCCCGACAGCTAAAAGTACTAGTTCTTAAGTTCTATCATCTTACAGAATTTTTTTTTTATTTATTTAATGTAAAACAACTTTTGAGATGACATTGAAAGAAAATAAGAGAATGTTTTTAACTTTCGTTTCTTACTTTTTAAAAGTAAAACTCACAATCCGTAAGTTAAGCATTTATTTTTTAAAAATATATTTGATGACCAATTTTAAAAAAAAAATTCTTCCAAAAAGGTATAAAAATAAATTCAAATCCTTTTGAAAGTAGCTGTCATTTTAGAATAGGAACTTTTGTCATTTTAAAAATATTTATGAATATCAATTTTCATAACACGTGCTTTTTTTCATCAGCGTAAATCACCCAAACCGTTAGATAAAAGTTTATAACCGCTGACTTAAAAAACTGTTATTTTCTAGTTTCTCTAAAGAATTAAAATAAACTCAGACTTATAAATGAAATGACGATAAAAATTTAACAACGAAATGCCGTGGGTAATATAAAATTATAGGTTAAATATAATGGGCGATTATCAAGATTTATTGAGACTGACAATTCAGCTGAGACATGTGGACCGGACACTGTCATTTTTTCATCGATTCTTATGAGAAGTTAGTTCATGACAGTTGGGGGGGGGGGGGGGATAGGAGACGTTCTCTATACAAACCCACGTTTAATGACTATCCCGGGGGCTGCGGCATTAATTACATTCCTCTGCACTCTCGCAAAACTCATTTGACCTTGAATCAGAACCGGATGAGGCGGGACCATTTCAACCAAGAGAGAGGAGAGGGAGAGATAGACGGGCAGGTGGGGGGATGATTTCAAGATCTAACGTAATGTTTGACGGGCGACAGAAAACCGATCTTTTCTTATCTTCCTTGCTAAAGAACGTTTTCACAGTTCACAGTGAAACTTTAATAGTAGAAATGAAAAGGAAAATTACACTGTTTACGATACATCTGGAATTAATCCTGCAATTTTTTTTTTAAATCTAAAGTTAACGAATTTTAAAAAGGCGTTGATAGGTAAAGGAATAGGGTGTTGGCTTCGAGAAAAATATTTTAACCTGTCGTATCTGGCCTGTCGTTCATACGAAATTTTTAGCGGTCGGTTGATAATAGGTTTTACTCTAAAATCAGCCTTTAAAATACAGACAGTGTGCACAATTTCTCTTTATTTTACTACTGAAGTGAAGAAGATGCAAATGGCAATTATTTTCCGTTAAAAACCATCAATCTCAAAGTACAGATATATTAATTATTTATTTCCAACAACTTCAGAAGAACTGCTTTTACTAAGAAAATGTTCGAGTTTATGTGCGTATACTCGAAAAAAATTTATCTTTTGGTTTATATATTAATTTTATCTTTTGGTCATGTATTTCAAACAACAAAGTTTCTATGAAATTCTTTATCTTTCACTTCAAAGTTAGCGTGCTTTTTAAATTTTGATCTAACATTTTCAAAACTTTTGGAATTATAACTGTGCTGCAGTAATTTGTAAAGGATTTGATCAAGAAATACTATTTCAGATTTCTTTTCAGCTGACTCCCATAGGAACTAATACACATACGATGCAAACAAAAATCGACTTCCTTCCAAGTCCATACTCTCATATGAGCAGATGTGAGTGTTTATGTTCCTAACTTCGCAGATGTCAAATGGTCCGTAAGAGATTCTTTGCATTATCAAAAGACGATTTACATCATAGCTGTTTTATTCCTCAAGATGACAAGTTGAACCCAATAGATTTATATTTTACGCCAAATCTGATCGTTAGAATTACAGGTTGAAGATGTTATCGTGGTGCCATAAATTTTAAAATGACTGCAAAAAATATTTTACAGTAGTTTTCTATAAAGCTTACATGTTACTTTATTATTATTTTTTTTTAATGATAATCCTTTCTTCTATTTTAGATCTTTATATACAAAAGTAGTAACTCGCGATTATTTATTTTCCATCATCTAATAAGCTGGTAGAGTAACAGTAAAAACGCAAAATTCATATCCGTGTGCTACAGAAGTTAAAGTGCATGCAAGTAGTGTTTATCTCTTCGGAAAGTGTAAACAAAATGCTTTACACCTGCGATTTAAGATTATCTTCTAATGAGCAACCCCCATGCTGCGACGTTATCACAAGCATGCCAGATGATTGGTTAATCATAAATCATTCGAGTGCCAAGTTCACGTAACAAGAGAACACTACCATGTAACACGTGATTTCCCAGGAGATTGTTATGAAAAAACAATAAAAAGAAGAGAAGGAAAATGAAAGCTGTGTTATAGACAGTGTCTCATAATTTGACCTCCAGCAGATAAGCTATACAACAGCCTCGCTGCTTACTTTTTTCTACGATTGCTGGCAACGGGATGTATCGTATAGAATTTCCTGCGAACCGGAAATAAATAATGTGGAACTACTGTTTATTCTAAAGAGTTTCCTGACTCCTGAAAAACTTGGATTAAGATTTCTTGAATCTTAATCCAAGGAATACTATCTACAATATCTACAATAAGAAAATATAACTTTATTGCCTACGCACCGATAAAGAATATATTTTTTTCCTTAATTTTGTATTTCTCTAAACGCTAGAGAACGATGACTGGTAAAAATGTTAAATGAAGATTTACTAGTAAGATGAATACTATGAAGAAATACTATGAAGATTTGCTAGTAAAATTAAACTTATGTGTATTTTAAAGCAAAAATGTTATTAAGGATAGAATTTCGTATCGCATTGAAAAATGCGTGTAGTACATTGGAAAATTCTTCTGGAAAAAAATTTTCGTGTTATTTTATAAGAGGTAATATAAAAAATTATTTGCTCATTGCGGTTAAATTTGTCTGTTTTAACATGGAGTTACAAACACTTTGTTAAATCGTTTCTCCTTTGCAAATGATAACATAAATCGCTACTATTATCTTTTAAATATTATGTATTTAGACTTTTGTTATGTACTTATGACATCTACATTTTGTAAGTCAAATTATTTAGTACCCAAGTACTTTCAAAATAGACTTAAAAACAGTTATAGCACTTTCAACGGGTATGTTAACAAAAACCGAATTATACAAGTAAAACAAGTTACTTAACTTTTACCAAATTCTTTGTCTCAATTGCGAGGGTTTTTGTTGCCTATTTCGATTTCCTGACCTATTACCTTGGTTTTTTACCTTTAGTTACAATTAGTTAAGTTTCAGCTTCTACAGATACATTGCCCTCTACGATATACTTCGAATCTACTCATCGTAATAGGCAAAAATAAGTTATTTTTAAAAGATTAAAGTCTTTTCTATCGGCTGAAATGTATTCATCGCTGTTATCAAAAAGTTTTTTTTAACAATGACAGTGATCGCAGGGAAGTTTTTTTAAATCCATTATCACCACAATTTTAATTAAACATAATTTTGAATTTATATTTTCTACAACCTGCTGCAAAAGGTCTTTTGGACGGTTGGCTCTAACAGTTCAAATGTTAAAAATAAAAAAAAATAAAAAAATAAAGTCGGCATGAATTGTTTTAAGAAACGCCGTTATGTCCCTTGAGGGTTGTGCGACCAAACCAAACCCGAAGAGTTTTCAAGCATCATTTTTATCTAGATTGCCCCCTCCTCTTCCCCCTGACTCCTCTCTCGAAGAATGGTTAATGAAGTACGTACTCCTAAGGTCTCTTGGGTGAAAAGCGGTAAACAACTTGTTTTTCTTTTGTGCTTCGGGGCAGCTGAACATGTTCCCCTGAAGGTAAAAGGGCGAAACATACATCTCCATTAAAAGGGGGTATTTCAATGCAGCTTGTTTTCCTAAACAAGAATCATGAAAGTAGGTATTGCCGAAATGGAAAAATAATTTTATGGATATGTTTCAGGAATATTGCATTAATTTCCGTTTGACTCCTCATTTTTTTTCTTCCTTTTGTTGTCTTTGAAATCGGACAATTTATGTTTTTTATTCCGTTTACCAATATTCCTTTACACATCAAAGTTGCTTCACGGGCTTATATCGGATTCTTTTTTTCAAACATGTGTAATGTGTCGTAAATGTTATTGTATCTTAATAATTCCGTATATTATTTTGCTTCATATCTCGTGTATAGGTGAAATCATGTCTGTTACATATTTTACCAATGCTATTTCAATAACTCTGCATTGCATAATCTTCGAGATCTTATACTTTTGTTTTTATTCATCACAGTTCTGAAATTTCGCTGCAGATCAGAGCAATTTTCAATTAGATGGGTGTTTCAACTGGAGATTTTTTATTTCAAAGAGTCTAATGTAAACAACGCATTGGAAATTAAGATGCATCTTAATAATCTGTATTTGCATGTAGTACATCTGAGAAATTTATGGAGGTATACCTGTCTGAAACGTCACAAATACTGATTAATGATTCTAAAAGTGCAAGCGTTCATACATAATTCGGTTTCTGCATTTTAAAGAGAATCTAGCATATGGTAAAATCAGCATTTAAAAAAAATTTTCAAGTATCCATCCAGAAAATTTTCACTTGTCTTTTGCACCTGGATTTCAAAAACACATAATTAAATAATATACTGTACAACTATAAAATATATTTTCGGCGGAAATAATCATCTTCACTTGAGCAGCAAAGTTAAGCCATCCTTCCGAGTCACTTATACCAGCTATTTTTAAACGTGCTGTCGTGTTTTTAAGTGCTATTCAATCGGGGGTGTCTACATTTTGGGCTATATCATTACCTTTGAGCAACCACGAACAGATCATCAAAGCAACACTTTCCGTGTGATTTACAAATCTCACAAAAGTCACATAAATTTATTTGTGTAAAAATAAATACATGGCATATAGCAATATGCCATGGCAACCCTAACATACTTCGTCGATTTCTTTTACACTGTTTCTCTCTACCTATGTCAATCTCCGCACAACGTGCTACCAGATGTCGTCGCAAAATAACCTCCAGAAGCAACAAAAAAAATGGATTCTATCGATCAACATAAAAATTACAGTGTTTTTTTTCTTTTAATACGTACTGAAGATATGAAGTTGGAAAGCCCAGAAAACTACTACGTTCGAAAAATATGGATACTGAAATACAGTCAATACACTATATCAGAGATGGGAAAAAAAACTTTGATTTGTTTATTTTCCGTATGTTTCAACAATTTTAATGATCGTTTTTAAATCACAATAAATCATTCATCATAATTAATTTTTTCCGTATGATAACCGAGCCAACTTCTAATTAATGCGCTACCCGCAATTAAACGTTCTTCTCCAACAAACGAACAGATGACGTGTCCCTGTACTTGATATGAAAGTAGGGCTACCCACTTCCTACTGAAATGCATTTGCCAGAAATAATTCCCAGAACAATGCGCATAATGACGACACTTCCTTGCTCTCAGCGGAAAAAAAAAAAAAAAAACATTGCAGCTTATCATTGAGGATTTGTTAACCCAGGTCATGAACAATCTCTGGGAGAAATCGTGTAAAAGCGCCGTAACTTCCAATGGGCGGGGGTTAAGAAAATCGATCACAAGGAGACAAGCCGCTGTCTATTCCAGGAACTCGGACTGTTTCCTTCGAAAGGAAACCCGGGATGCAGGAATGGACTCTGGGAAACAATTTCTTTGGACTAAGGACGACTTTTTATTTCAGCTGTGACGAATATTATCAAGCGGCACGTACGATGAGTAAATTACTTGCTAATAAGGGCTTATCGTCCTCGTAATATAAAATTAAATTTCTACTATTTTATTCTGAGTTAAAGAAGAGTTCTAATTATATATATATATATATATATATATATATATATATATATATATATATATATATATAGTGTACCTTCTCTACCCGGCTACCCCGCTAAATGGCCATATTTTGGTCAGATCTAATCAAACATTCCATAGAGCCAATGTTATGGAAGAAACCTCTTTCAGACAGCCACCCCTTAATATATATATATCGAAATGGTACTTCGATTAAGTTTGTAAATAATTGCCAATGTTATTTAAATTAAACAGCTTTGATTACAGCTAATTTTCAAATAAATTCTACGAAGTTTATGCGTATGTAGATTTAAAGATTGCAACCCTTATACAAAAAGGGGACCCTTATGCATCAAAGACCAGGGCTCCCTTTTCATCTTTGTGTGGGCTTGCTTGCTCTGATCTAAAAAAGTGAAGATGATTCATAGCCTCGGAGATATCACTCTTTTCCCCTTGATTTCTCTCTGCAGGAAAACCTTACGCAAGGAGTTTGAACTTTCTAAATTTCCTTGCCTCCACCCCTCACGTAATCTCCTCGTTGAGGAGGTGAACATTCTTCTACGAGGTGGTCATGGCCATAATCAGGGGGTGGGGGTTACCCTCAATGGGGGCAACCCCTTCATCATTGAGTTGAAAAAAAATTACACAGTTATTTTTTAACCTACCCATTATTAAAAACCACTTAAATCATTCATAATATAATTCAGTATTGCGAATTGTCGATTATTTCAGTAGGGTAATCCAAAAATGTTACTTGCTAATCCAACAACGGGGCTAAAAAATTTGCTAAATGCAAAATACTTAATCATTTTATCAACATACTACGGAAAAATTTAGTACCTGTATTATGTGTACTATAATGTAAAAATTCAAGAATTTCCCAGGGCCATTAGTCCTCTTCCCCTTGTTTACTGATCTAGAGTCCATACCTCTTGCGGTTGAACCCCCCTCCCCTCCGCTCCCAGTCCATCAATCTTAGTTATGCCTATGGAGGTGTTAGTGAATGACCCCTTGGAAGATGGACAGGAAATCCCCTATGCTTGTATAGGAAGAACCGGTTTTTTTCCGTTGCCGAATTCTCAGAAACCATGACCCAAACATAGTGGTTGCGTGTGAACAAACTTAGTGTGTGAATAAACATAATGTTGTGAAAGTATGTGCTATTCCGGTGTTCATAGCTCCGGGGCCTCTAGTAGCTGAATGTGAAGGGATGAGGGGCATTGACTCACTGGCAAACCCCTTTGCCGAGAACTGAAAATTTAGAAAGTGCATGAAAAGAAACTTTATTTGAATGAAAATAATATTGATTTGAAAATTACGAGGAAATAATGTTTATTTGAAAATTATGAGAAAAAATATTTATTTGAAAATAATGAGAAAATAATATTTATTAGAAAATTATGAGAAAATAATATTTATTTCAAAATTATGAGAAATATTTATTTGAAAATAAAGAGAAAATAATATTTATTTGAATATTATTAATAAATAAAATTGTTTTTTAAAAAAAGTCGATGTTGCGTAAAAAATAATGTTCTTCTAGATTAGGGGCTATAAAAAATTAAGTAGGTTCATAATTAATCTGAAAATATTTTGCTAGATATATTTTTCAAATACTCTTGTAATTTCTCCAAGGTCATTTTTCTATGTGCATTAATATGTGCCTGTGCTAATCATGTCAATCTTTGCTCAGACACTCATAAGTAATAGTAAACACAATTAAATAATTTGGATCACAATTACAATAGATCCCTTGGTTTTGTTTATTTTTGAAAAATTAATCAAAATCTGGTCCGTTGAAACTCTTACATTGCCTCGTGGCTCAGAATTGTCGCATGTTATTTTGATCCTTAAAGAGTTAATAATTCCCTTTGTTATGTTTATTTTTACAAGGCATATCTAAATTTTGTTCGCCGCGGTAAACGTTTTATTAACTCATGCCTCAAACTTATTGTTACTGCATGTAATATTCATATCCTTAAAAGTTCAAATGTGTCAATGAGTAATTTATATGCTTGCATCTACATTGTCACACAAAAGTAACTGGAATCTCAAACCTACCGTATTATAATATATCAACTGATGACAACACAAAAAATAATTTTAATTTTTTTTAACTCCTACGTTACCGTTTAACGCAGACTTTTATGTGCCTTGCCTAAAACTATAATGTTTTATTACACCAGAGGCTTAAATGAACTATTTTAGCTATTTTTAAAAATATTTTACAATCTTCTAAAACGAATTTAAAAAAAGTAAAACCACTAACTTCTAACACAGCTTCCATTATTGAATCAACCGTAACAGAAAGCTTTTAAAGTAGCAGAAATTCTGCGAAAACATCATTAAAAAGTTCTGACAAGTTTTTTAAGTGTTTCTTATTGTTTCGATTAAAAATAAAGTCTTTAACTTAGGACTTAAACTTATTATACGGGAAATTGTGTGAAGTCTCATTAGTGTCTGAAGACTTATATTAATCTCTCCTATTCGGTAGAAGAATTTCATTCTAAGGATATATATATATAGATATAAAATGTAAAAAAGAACTAGAATTAAAACAGTATTAAGAAAGTGTATTCTGTGATACATATAATTCTTATAATTTTTCTTTATAGTATAGTTTTTTTCTTATAATGTATCTTGTATTTTATTTTCGTGCTCAGTTTTCAAAAATTAGAAGTGTCCGATCATTTTGCAAAACATACACTGTACATATTGAGCTATACGTAGAAAAATAGAGTCTGTTGCTTTTTTACAATAAGATGTACATTCTGGACATCGAAAAACCTAACTAAGTGCATTGATGCTAATATATTAGTATTAGCGGATTTGGTTTTCTTAGTCGTTCCCTCTGCTACATTACGCATATCTTTAAATTTTTAGTCCAGATAACAAAGGCTAAATATTCAGCAAATTCCAAATCCAAATTTTCAATGCATCTTCATCACTCCCACTTCAAAATATTTATCGATGGCTTCTAAATTGCTAAAAAGAGGAAGAAAAAAAATGAGTCTTCCTCTATCGCAGTGGTGCGCAAACTTTGGGTCGCTCCCCCCCCCCCCCCAAAAAAAAAGGGATGGTCGCGGACACCTTGAAGTAAATTTATATCATACTGAATTATTTAATTAAAAAATACGCTTTAAATTTCTATAATTGCATTTTTTAATATTTTTATTTACATTTGGTAAAAATATATGATGTGATATTGTTAAATACGATGTATACTGTTCAATAAAGTACAAATATTACCTGAGGTCCAGGCTGACACCTTATCATTCATTTTTTTTTCTATTTTAGTTAGATAAATTAAACGAAGTTTATAGTTTTTATTGTTTTGATAAGAAGTTTGTAATTTCGAAATCATGCTCTTTCTTTTTTTTTTATTCTAATGATCATTAATTTTTACCTAAATGAAATGCAAATGAATACTATTTTTTAAATATGAAGCTTTTGTCAAACAAGATTTAGCATAAACAAGTGTAGAAGGTGACCAAGATATTTTTTTACTTGTTATTTTGCTGAGTAGATATAAACCCAAAATCTAAAATTCATCGATTTTTAAAATAGTTTGTCATGATTTGCTTATTTTTTGGTTTTTAGCATGTTCCTAATTTAAAAAGAAAAAAAGAAAAATTGCTACCACCAGAAAATTTTTATAGGGGTCGAGAGATTTTTTATTTAAAGATAGTGCGTCGCAGTCGAAAAAAGTTTGGCGCACCACTGCTCCATTGTACCATAACAGCGGCAATACTGTGGATAAAACTGGGCAAATTTTTTTAAAAGTGAGTAAAGCAGCCATCTGCAGGAAAAAACAGGAATGAGTTTGAGGAAGGGGTGGCAAATGCAGCAAACAAAGATTGAAACCATCTGTTTGAACAATGGCTGAATATATTGCCACAACAAAAAGAACAAAAAAAAAATCAATTATACTCAAAACGAGGCAACATTAAACAAGCTTTATGCAATTTAAGGTAAATATATAAATATGAGTACGGGTAAAATGAAACCTAAAAGATAACACTTTACCATGAATGTTAAAACTAGTTTATTTTAAGAACTAAATGGAAGAAGAAGCAAAACAAAACAGTTCATGTATACTTTAAACGGGAATCCATAAAGTTACCATTAAACAAACTTTACGCATTTTAAGGTAAATATACATATATGAGTACGGGAAAAATGAATCTTAAAGCACAAGTTACTATGAATGTTAAAACTAGATCGTTCTTTTTAAACGATAAACACTGAATAGAAGATGCAAAACAAAACAGCTCATGTTTATGTAAAACTATCCTGATAAAAAGTTGGCGGCAAAATAGTTTGTTCTTTTCAACTTGAGGCGTTTTTTGAACAAAAAAAATGACTGAATAATTGAAAGAAAGGATTGCTATTTCTGTAGAAGCCTGGTGCTTTTTGTCCTCCTAACCCTTGGAAAATGATGTAATGAATACCCTCTGGAGTAAAAATAAAAAGTAATATATACTTTGCCTTAAATCTTGAAAGCAGCATGAAAAGGAAATGTTAATTTATTTCTTCTAAATGTTCATTTATCGTTGTTCAAAACAGTAACAGAGTATAATACTTGCTAAAGTAATTTTAAGGCGGTACATCAGAATATACAAATTTTCAATTGCGATGCTGAACAATAGAGAATTTTCTGTTCAGTTTTTGTTTTGTTTCTTCTACTCACAGATTAGCAAATACATAGTGTAGAATAATACTATGTTCTTATTTTTCTTACTTTGTAATTACGAGTAGATCTTTAAATGCAATGCACGTGTTTTTCAAAAATCTTTTTCAAGTTAAAAAAAATAGTATTTTAACCATTGATATAACAGATTTTAGGCCATAAAAAATTAATAAAACGGAAAGATTTAAAATATTACGCGCTCTCTATTTAAATGTCTGCCTTCATACCTCGATAAGCTGACACCAGAATTGAAAAATATTTGTTTGCTCATCTGCGATTAGAAAAATAGGAGAAAAACTTCGCATATTTAACACAAGGACTGAAGATCTGCGATGTTAACTGATGCCCCGCCTTCAGAAATGATTTTCAAAATTACAACTGTATTCTAAAAGTGTTAATCAGAATAAAATTACTTAAAACCTTGAAAACTATTAAATTACCCTTGTACAAAACAATGTTATGGTAATTAATCTGGATACGTGTAATTTTTTTTTTTCGACAAACGTTTATGATAGAAGATTTTTGATCAGGTAAAAAGCATTCATACAATCGAAAAAATGATAATTCCGTCAGTTCTTGTGACTGGTTCGAAGCGTTTTATACTCGTAATTTAATTTGCTTATTTTACTGAATATACTCAACTATGACGCAGTTCACATTTGATACAGAGCATATAATGCGTTCAAAATGGGTCACAAAACTAGACACACACACACACACCAAAAAAAAAAATTGTAGAAGGCGGCTAATTTTGAGGCTCCGTAAATCAGATAAAACATGTAGCAAGATTCCAGTTTGTGCCGGGAGAGCATCATCCGACAGTTAGCAAAAGACTATGAAGCTAAAGAGCTTCATGCAAAAGACGTATGACCTCTAAAATATAGCGATGCACAACCTCTCCTTACCTGTGTCGACACGAGCTTTCCCTATGGTAGTACCGTAATCAGGGCCCGACTTTGACCCAATAGGGCCCTGGGCAAAGCAGACTTTGGGGGCCCCCCTCCAAGGACAGATCCAGAGGGAGGCTATGTGCCCCCCCCCCCCTCCAGGAGTAGATTTCCACATGAACATGTGGGACACTCACCAAGGCCCCCCTCCCATAAATTCGGACCAGAAATTCAGAAAATTTCGACCAACAAGTAAAACATTTGAAAAATTATAATAACAATAATAACAATAATCTATATTAATAAAGCAAGGTCCGGGTCTGTCTGTCGATTACACTCTCCGGGTGTACTGCCTCAATGTGTGCGTGTGTGCGGTCTATGAAACTTACAGCCATGAAATTTGGCACACGGGTAGTGCAGACTATGGGAAAGTGCACCTCGAAGCCAGAATTTTAAATTTTATTCTAGAAAATTTTTTATTTTATGTTTTGTGGGATATTTTATGTTTTTTTAACTTCAGATTACGATATCTCGGCAAAAAATGATCGTAGAATTTTAATCTTTTTACATTCTAAGACTACAGACATTTCTCCTTCAAACAAGACCTCATTTGTTTAAAAAATAATTTAAAACAGACTAATATTTTCATCAAAATATTAAACCCATTTTTTCGAGAAATTTACGCAATTTTGAGGATATACGGTCGATGCTCTTCGAGTTTTTATCTTACAAAGAAAATATTTACATCATCTGGAAGATGAAAGCTTTCTCATTCATATAAACCTCATTTCAAGTCTCTATCTTAAAATTTCGATTTTTAATTGAATTTTAAAGAACGATACTTAACACAAATTTTCTATCGGTTCTTCAAACGCGAAGAACGGCAAATTCTCCCCTTGGGTTCTAAACAACGATTGAGTCATTCATTCACTTGATTCATTTATCGTCTTCCTTTGATGGCTTGAATGTAGCTGGGCGAAGCCCGAGCATAGCCGGGCTTTGCCCGGCTAGTAATAATAATAATAATGTGTTAATTAATTTACTTTTAATGTTAATAAATAAATTCAGGAAATTTTCTTTTGAAATTAATATAGTGGGTGCACTGTGCCTCACCCAGGATTTTTTTCTGTATCCGCCACTGCCCCCCTTTACTGAATTAACCTAAAACCAAATTTTCAAAAATATGTACAACTTAATACTAAATTAGGGGGCTCTGGGCAAGTGCCCCACTTGCCCATACTGAAATCTGGGCCTGACCGTAATGAGGCTGTTTCAGTTGACCCAGGAATTTACTACATAAAGTGGACAGTCAGCTGACTGTAGGGTTACTTTATATTTACGGGAACGACGTGCTTCACGAGGTTGGAAAGTTGTGCCTATCACGCCCACAGCTTTTCGCCAGAGACTCGTACAACATTGAGAAGCGATTCGCGATCCACGGGAAGCCTTCCAGTGGACTGTTGTTTTGCATATGCTTGACGTTTTTGTACGCTATTGGGAAAATAATCTCCAATCTTGTATGTCTCCTTTCGCCCAATAGCTTGCAAACAAAGATGACACCACAGAATGGCTTATCGCCGCTAGCCTCGTGAACCTCGAGCTTACGAGGCAATGAGTCAGTGAACCCCTACCATCAACTGATTGACCAGTGAAGGTGGGAATATCCCGTGTCCCCTGAAGTAGCCCGTGGGTACGTCCATTCTGATGCTATTGAAGAAAAATCTAAGTGCCCTCGACTTGCAGTAAAACGGAAAATCTTAGATGTAGCTTCATCAAGATTTTTCCATGATTGTGAAGCAGAAAGGAAATTCTCTGTCAGTTTGGAGATGGGGTTGCACGTCTGTGCTTGTCTGAGAGCATTGAGGTTGAGCCTTTTAATCATTAGGTTTGGCTATGTTAGGTTTGGTTTGGAGCGCTACGGTCAACTTTTTGCTACACGAGAGCTAATTAGACCCGAACCTTCTGCTTAAAACCGACTCCGAACAGTTACAAACGTCCATGCCAAGAGTGGGACTCGAACCCACAGACTTTGGTACCGAAAGCCAGCACCCTAGCCATTCGGCCATCTTTCGGCAAATTTAGTCAGAATGGAATAGATTTAAAAAACCTTAATTGATTCATCATAATTATCAGTAAAATAGGCAAAAGGCAGATATTGACCTGTCTTGGCTTGCTGTATAAGCGTTCTCTTACTCTGCTCTTGGGGAAGAAAGGTGAATTGCGGAAAAATGTTTGTAGTACAGTAATAATTATGGGAAATAACACAGGCATAAAATAAGTTACGAAAATGTGCTTTCATCATGATTACAGTCTTATGCATGACAATTACTCCCATGCACACGCCCGTACTTTCCCAGTTATAGATAATATATGCAGCATCTCTAAATTTAATTTCCTCCACAAATCTCCAAACGTCGACCTCAATGAACCTTTAGTGAAGTTCGTGAAGAAAAACTTTGACTTGGGCTATTTACAACAAGGGTGACAAAAAAAAAAAATGTTGTGCACCAAGACTGGAACTCTGTGATTAGCTGCGTAATAAAGAAAACAAGACTTGAAAGCCAGAGAATGCAATGCAACGGTGACAATTGTTTCTATCTAATTAATCGATCATCATCGAGCCGAGGAGCACTGGTGTGATTGTCCCTATGGACAACTCATAAATGCGAGGATTATTGACATTTTTGATATGAAATGAGGAACCGAAAATTTTAGAAGAAACGGCGTGGGAGCTTGCGAAACTC